>MU106087.1:78393-99146 GCA_012274485.2 Sinapis alba | reverse complement strand
TACATGAAAAATGACCCATACGTACTGATAGGCTGATATGTTAAGCCATCCGTACTGCTAGGATGGACAAAGGACTGTTCAGGCTGGTCCATCAGGCCATGAAAAATCGACCCATACGAACTCATAGGCTGATATGATCAGCCTTAACCATATTTAATGGAAGGATTTAACTCAACGGACCATGGACTGTCCGGACTGGTCTCATATGTACATGAAAAATGACCCATATATACTGATAGGCTGATATGACCAGCCTTATATGTACTAAATGAAAGGATTTAACTCAACGGACCATAGACTGTCCAGACTGGTCCCATTAGTAAATAAAAAATGACCCATACGTCCTGATAGGCTGATACGATCAGCCATCGGTACTGCCTGGATGGACCAAGGACTGTCCAGGCTGGTCCATCAAACCATGAAAAATCGACCCATACGTACTGATAGGCTGATATGATCAGCTATAGCCGTAGTGAATGGAAGGATTTAACTTAACGGACCATGGACAGTCTGGACTGGTCCCATCAGTACATGAAAAATGACCCATACGTACTGATAGGCTGATACAATCAACCATCCGTAGTGCCTGGATTGACCAAGGACTGTAAAGACTGGTCCATAAGGCCATAAAAAATCGACCCATACGTACTGATAGGCTGATATGATCAGCCTTATCCGTACTGAATAGAAGGATTTAACTCAACGGACCGAGGACTGTCCAGACTAGCCACATCGGTACATGAAAAATGACCCATACATACTGATAAGCTGATACGATCAGCCATCCATACTGCATGAAAGGACACTTGACAGTCCAGACATCCTAATAGGCTGATATGATCAGCCTTAACAGTACTGAATAGAAGGATTAAACTGAACCGACCATTCTGTCCGGACTGGTCCCATCAGTACATGAAAAATGACCCGTACGTACTGATAGGTTGATACGATCAGCCATTCATACTGCCTGGGAGGACCAAGGACTGTCCATACTGTTCCATCTGGCCATGAAAATTCAACCCATACGTACTGATAGGCTGATATGATCAGACTTATCCTTACTTAATGGAAGGATTTAACTCAAGAGACAATGGCTTATTCAGACTGGTCTCATCGGTACATGAAAAATGACCCATACGTACTGATAGGCTGATATGATCAGCCATCCGTACTGCCTAGAAGGACCAAGGACAGTCCATACGAGTCCATCCGGCCATGAAAACTTGACCTAGAATTCCTGATAGGCTGATATGCTCAACCTTATCCATACTGAATTGAAGGATTTAACTTAACGGACCATGGACTGTCCGGACTGGTCCCATCAGTACATGAAAAATGACCCATACATACTGATAGCCTGATACGATCAGCCATCCGTACTGCCTAGAAGGACCAAGGAATGTCAAGACTGGTCCATCTGGGTTGGAAAAATTGACCCATACGTAATGATAGGCTGATAAGATCAGCCTTAACCGTACTGAATGGAAGGATTTAACTCAACGGACCATGGACTGTCTAGACTAGTCCCATCACCACATGAAAAATGACCCATACGTACTGATAGGTTGATACGACCTGCCATCCGTACTTCCTAGAAGGACAAAGGACTGTCCAGACTGGTCCATCAGGCCATGAAAAATCAACCCATACGTACTGATAGGCTAATATGATCAGCCTTATCAGTACATAATAGAAGGATTTAACTCAACGGACCATGGACTGTCTAGACTGGTCCCATCAGTACATGAAAAATGACCCATACGTACTGATAAGATGATACTATCAGCCATCCGTACTGCCTGGATGTCCCAAGGGCTGTCAAGATTTGTCCATCAGACCATAAAAAATCGACCCATACATAGCGATAGGCTGATATGATCATCCTTAACCGTACTGAATGAAAGGATTTAACTCAACGGACCATGGACTGTCCGGAGTGGTCCCATCAGTACATGAAAAATGACTCATACGTACTGATAGGCTGATACGATCAGCCATCTGTACTGCCTGGAAGGAACAAAGAATGTCCAAAGTTGTCCATCAGGCCATGAAAAATCGACCCTTACGTACTGATAGGCTATTACGATCAGCCATCCTTACTGCCTGGAAGGACCAAGGACTGTCCAGACTAGTCCAATAGGCCATGAGAAATCGACCCATACGTATTGATAGGCTAATATGATCAGCCTTGTCCGTACTGAATGGAAAGATTTAACGCAAAGGACCATGGAATGTCCAGATTGGTGCCATCAGTACATGAAAAATGACCCATACGTACTGATAGGCTTATACGTTAAGCCATATGTACTGCCAGGATGGACCAAGGCCATGAAAAATCGACCCATACGTACTCATAGGCTGATATGATCAACCTTAACCATTTTGAATGGAAGGATTTAACTCAACGGACCATGGACTGTCCGGACTGATCTCAAATGTACATGAAAAATGAACCATATATACTGATAGGCTGATATGATCAGCCTTATATGTACTAAATGAAAGGATTTAACTCAACGGACCATAGACTGTTCAGACTGGTCCCATTAGTACATGAAAAATGACCCATACGTCCTGATAGGCTGATTCGATAAGCCATCCGTACTGCCTGGATGGACCAAGGACTGTCCAGGCTGGTCTATCAAACCATGAAAAATCGACCCATACGTACTTATAGGCTGATATGATCAGCTATAGCCGTAGTGAATGGAATGATTTAACTTAACGGACCATGGACTGTCTAGACTGGTCCCATCAGTACATGAAAAATGACCCATACGTACTGATAGGCTTGTACGATCAACCATCCGTACTTCCTGGATGGACCAAGGACTGTCCATACTGGTCCATAAGGCCATAAAAATCAACCCATACGTACTGATAGGCTGACACGATCAGCCTTATCCGTACTGAATAGAAGGATTTAACTCAGCGGACCGAGGACTGTCCAGACTAGTCACATCGGTACATGAAAAATGACCCATACATACTGATAAGCTGATACGATCAGCCATCTATACTGCATGAAAGGACACTTGACAGTCCAGACATCCTAATAGGCTGATATGATCAGCCTTAACCGTACTGAATAGAAGGATTTAACTGAACGGACCATTCTGTCCGGACTGGTCCCATCAGTACATGAAAAATGACCCGTACGTACTGATAGGTTGATACGATCAGCCATTCGTACTGCCTGGGAGGACCAAGGACTGTCCATACTGTTCCATCTGGCCATGAAAATTCAACCCATACGTACTGATAGGCTGATATGATCTGACTTATCCTTACTGAATGGAAGGATTTAACTCAAGAGACAATGGCTTATTCAGACTGTCCCATCGGTACATGAAAAATGACCCATACCTACTGATAGGCTGATACGATCAGCAATCCGTACTGCCTAGAAGGACCAAGGACTGTCCATACGACTCCATCCGGCCATGAAAACTCGACCTATAAGTCCTGATAGGCTGATATGCTCAACCTTATCCATACTGAATTGAAGGATTTAACTTAACGGACCATGGACTGTCCGGACTGGTCCCATCAGTACGTGAAAAATGACCCATACGTACTGATAGCCTGATACGATCAGCCATCCGTACTGCCTAGAAGGACCAAGGAATGTCAAGACTGGTCCATCTGGGTTGGAAAAATTGACCCATACGTAATGGTAGGCTGATAAGATCAGCCTTAACCGTACTGAATGGAAGGATTTAACTCAACGGACCATAGACTGTCTAGACTAGTCCCATCAGCACATGAAAAATGACCCATACGTACTGATAGGTTGATACGACCTGCCATCTGTACTTCCTAGAAGGACAAAGGACTGTCCAGAATGGTCCATCAGGCAATGAAAAATCAACCCATACGTACTGATAGGCTAATATGATCAGCCTTATCAGTACATAATAGAAGGATTTAACTCAACGAACCATGGACTGTCTAGACTGGTCCCATCAGTACATGAAAAATGACCCATACGTACTGATAGGATGATACTATCAGCCATCTGTACTGCCTGGATGTCCCAAGGGCTGTCAAGATTTGTCCATCAGACCATAAAAAATCGACCCATACATAGCGATAGGCTGATATGATCATCCTTAACCGTACTGAATGAAAGGATTTAACTCAACGGACCATGGACTGTCCGGAGTGGTCCCATCAGTACATGAAAAATGACCCATACGCATTTATAGGCTGATACGATCAGCCATCCGTACTGCCTGGAAGGAACAAAGAATGCCCAGACTGATCCATCAGGCCATGAAAAATCGACCCATACGTACTGATAGGCTATTACGATCAGCCATCCATACTGCCTGGAAGGACAAAGGACTGTCCAGACTAGTCCAATAGGCCATGAGAAATCAAACCATACGTATTGATATGCTGACATGATCAGCCTTGTCCGTACTGAATGGAAGGATTTAACTCAAGGGACCATGGACTGTCCAGATTGGTGCCATCAGTACATGAAAAATGACCCATATGTACTGATAGGGTGATACGTTAAGCCATCCGTACTGCTAGGATGGACCAAGGACTGTTCAGGCTGGTTCATCAAGCCATGAAAAATCGACCCATACAAACTGATAGGCTGATATGATCAGCAACCATTTTGAATGGAAGGATTTAACTCGACGGACCATGGACTGTCCGGACTGGTCTCATATGTACATGAAAAATGACCCATATATACTGATAGGCTGATATGATCAGCCTTTTATGTACTAATTGAAATGATTTAACTCAACGGACCATACACTGTCCAGACTGGTCCCATTAGTAAATGAAAAATGACCCATACGTCCTGATAGGCTGATACGATAAGCCATCCGTACTGCATGGATGGACCAAGGACTGTCCAGGCTGGTCCATCAAACTATGAAAAATCAACCCATACGTACTGATAGGCTGATATGATCTGCTATAGCCGTAGTGAATGGAAGGATTTAACTTAACGGACCATGGACTGTTTGGACTGGTCCCATCAGTACATGAAAAATGACCCATACATACTGATAGGCTGATACGATCAACCATCCGTACTGCCTGGATGGACCAAGGACTGTCCAGACTGGTCCATAAGGCCATAAAAAATCAACCCATACGTACTGATAAGCTGATATGATCAGCCTTATCCGTACTGAATAGAAGGATTTAACTCAACGGACCGAGGACTGTCCAGACTAGTCACATCAGTACATGAAAAATGACCCATACATACTGATAAGTTGATACGATCAGCCATCCATACTGCATGAAAGGACACTTGACTGTCCAGACATCCTAATAGGCTGATATGATCAGCCTTAACCGTACTGAATATAAGGATTTAACTCAACGGACCATGCTGTCCGGACTGGTCCCATCAGTACATGAAAAATGACCCGTACGTACTGATAGGCTGATACGATCAGCCATTCGTACTGCCTGGGAGGACCAAGGACTGTCCAGACTGTTCCATCAGGCCATGAAAATTCAACCCATACGTACTGATAGGCTGATATGATCAGACTTATTCTTACTGAATGGAAGGATTTAACTCAAGAGACAATGGCTTATTCCGACTGGTCCCACCAGTACATGAAAAATAACCCATACGTACTGATAGGCTGATACGATCAGCCATCCGTACTGCCTAGAAGGACCAAGGACTGTCCATACGAGTCCATCCGGCCATGAAAAATCGACGTATAAGTCCTGATAGGCTGATATGCTCAACCTTACCCATACTGAATTGAAGGATTTAACTTAATGGACCATGGACTGTCTAGACTAGTCCCATCAGTACATGAAAAATGACCCATACGTACTGATAGGCTGATACGATCAACCATCCGTACTGCCTAGAAGGACCAAGGAATGTCCAGACTGGTCCATCTGGGTTGGAAAAATTGACCCATACGGAATGATAGGCTGATAAGATCAGCCTTAACCGTACTGAATGGAAGGATTTAACTCAACGGACCATGGACTGTCTAGACTAGTCCCATCAGTATATTGAAAATGACTCATACGTACTGATAGGTTGATACGACCAGCCATCCGTACTTCCTAGAAGGACAAAGGACTGTCCAGACTGGTCCATCAGGCCATGAAAAATCAACCCATACGTACTGATAGGATAATATGATCAGCCTTATCAATACATAATAGAAGGATTTAACTCAACGGACCATGGACTGTCTAGACGGGTCCCATCAGTACATGAAAAATGACCCATACGTATTTATAGGCTGATACGATCAGCCATCCGTACTGCCTGGAAGGAACAAAGAATGCCCAGACTGATCCATCAGGCCATGAAAAATCAACCCATACGTACTGATAGGCTATTACGATCAGGCATCCATACTGCCTGGAAGGACAAAGGACTGTCCAGACTAGTCCAATAGGCCATGAGAAATCAAACCATACGTATTGATATGCTGACATGATCAGCCTTGTCCGTACTGAATGGAAGGATTTAACTCAAGGGACCATGGACTGTCCAGATTGGTGCCATCAGTACATGAAAAATGACCCATATGTACTGATAGGCTGATACGTTAAGCCATCCGTACTGCTAGGATGGACCAAGGACTGTTCAGGCTGGTCCATCAAGCCATGAAAAATCGACCCATACAAACTGGTAGGCTGATATGACCAGCAACCATTTTGAATGGAAGGATTTAACTCGACGGACCATGGACTGTCCGGACTGGTCTCATATGTACATGAAAAATGACCCATATATACTGATAGGCTGATATGATCAGCCTTATATGTACTAAATGAAATGATTTAACTCAACGGACCATACACTGTCCAGACTGGTCCCATTAGTAAATGAAAAATGACCCATACGTCCTGATAGGCTGATACGATAAGCCATCCGTACTGCCTGGATGGACCAAGGATGTCCAGGATGGTCCATCAAACCATGAAAAATCGACCCATACGTACTGATAGGCTGATATGATCAGCTATAGCCGTAGTGAATGGAAGGATTTAACTTAACGGACCATGGACTGTTTGGACTGGTCCCATCAGTACATGAAAATGACCCATACATACTGATAGGCTGATACGATCAACCATCCGTACTGCCTGGATGGACCAAGAACTGTCCAGACTGGTCCATAAGGCCATAAAAAATCGACCCATACGTACTGATAGGCTGATATGATCAGCCTTATCCATACTGAATAGAAGGATTTAACTCAACGGACCAAGGACTGTCCAGACTAGTCATATCAGTACATGAAAAATGACCCATACATACTGATAAGTTGATACAATCAGCCATCCATACTGCATGAAAGGACACTTGACTGTCCAGACATCTTAATAGGCTGATATGATCAGCCTTAACCGTACTGAATAGAAGGATTTAACTCAACGGACCATGCTGTCCGGACTGGTCCCATCAGTACATGAAAAATGACCCGTACGTACTGATAGGCTGATACGATCAGCCATTCGTACTGCCTGGGAGGACCAAGGACTGTCCAGACTGTTCCATCAGGCCATGAAAATTCAACCCATATGTACTGATAGGCTGATATGATCAGATTTATCCTTACTGAATGGAAGGAGTTAACTCAAGAGACAATGGCTTATTGAGACTGGTCCCATCAGTACATGAAAAATGACCCATACGTACTGATAGGCTGATACGATCAGCCATCCGTACTGCCTAGAAGGACCAAAGACTGTCCATACGAGTCCATCCGGCCATGAAAAATAGACATATAAGTCCTGATAGGCTGATATGCTCAACCTTATCCATACTGAATTGAAGGGATTAACTTAACGGACCATGGACTGTCTGGACTGGTCCCATCAGTACATGAAAAATGACCCATACGTACTGATAGGCTGATACAATCAGCCATCCGTACTGCCTAGAAGGACCAAGGAATGTCAAGACTGGTCCATCTGAGTTGGAAAAATTGACCCATACATATTGATAGGCTGATAAGATCAGCCTTAACCGTACTTAATGGAAGGATTTAACTCAACGGACCATGGACTGTCTAGACTGGTCCCATCAGTACATGAAAAATGACCCATACGTACTGATAGGCTGATACGATCAGCCATCTGTACTGCCTGGAAGGAAAAAAGACTGTCCAGACTGGTCCATCAGGCCATGAAAAATCGACCCATACGTACTGATAGGCTATTACGATCAGCCATCCTTACTGCCTGGAAGGACCAAGGACTGTCCAGACTAGTCCAATAAGCCATGAGAAATCGACCATACGTATTGATAGACTGATACGTTAAGCCATCCGTACAGCCAGGATGGACCAAGGACTTTCCAGACTGGTTCATCAGACCATGAAAAATCGACCCATACGTACTCATAGGCTGATATGATCAGCCTTAACCATTTTGAATGGAAGGATTTAACTCAACGGACCATGGACTGTCCGAACTTGTCTCATATGTACATGAAAAATTACCCATATATACTGATAGGCTGATATGATCAGCCTTATATGTACTAAATGAAAGGATTTAACTCAACGGACCATAGACTGTCCAGACTGGTCCCATTAGTAAATGAAAAATGACCCATACGTCCTGATAGGCTGATACGATAAGCTATCCGTACTGCCTGGATGGACCAAGGACTGTCCAGGCTGGTCAATCAAACCATGAAAAATCGACCCATACGTACTGATAGGCTGATATGATCAGCTATAGCCGTAGTGAATGGAAGGATTTAACTTAACGGACTATGGACTGTTTGGACTGGTCCCATCAGTACATGAAAAATGACCCATACATCTTGATAGGCTGATACGATCAACCATCCGTACTGCCTGGATGGACCAAGGACTGTCCAGACTGGTACATAAGGCCATTAAAAATCGACCCATACGTACTGATAGGCTGATATGATCAGCCTTATCCGTACTGAATAGAAGGATTTAACTCAACGGACAATGGACTGTTTAGACTGGTCCCATCAGTACATGAAAAATGACCCATACATACTGATAAGCTGATACGATCAGCAATCCATACTGCATTAAAGGACACTTGACTGTCCAGACATCCTAATAGGCTGATATGATCAGCCTTAACCATACTGAATAGAAAGATTTAACTCAACGGATCATGCTGTCCGGACTGGTCCCATCAGTACATGAAAAATGACATGTACGTACTGATAGGCTGATACGATCAGCCATTCGTACTGCCTGGGAGGACCAAGGACTGTCCAGACTGTTCCATCAGGCCATGAAAATTCAACCCATACGTACTGATAGGCTGATATGATCAGACTTATCCTTACTGAATGGAAGGATTTAACTCAAGAGACAATGGCTTATTCAGACTGGTCCCATCGCTACATGAAAAATGACCCATACGTACTGATAGGCTGATACGATCAGCCATCCGTACTGCCTAGAAGGACCAAGGACTGTCCATACGAGTCCATCCGGCCATGAAAAATCTACCTATAAGTCCTGATAGGCTGATATGCTCAACCTTATCCATACTGAATTGAAGGATTTAACTTAACGGACCATGGACTGTCCGGACTGGTCCCATCAGTACATGAAAAATGATCCATACGTACTGATAGGCTGATACGATCAGCCATCCGTACTGCCTAAAAGGACCAAGGAATGTCAAGACTGGTCCATCTGGGTTGGAAAAATTGACCCATACGTAATGATAGGCTGATAAGATCAGCCTTAACCGTACTGAATGGAGGGATTTAACTCAACGGACCATGGACTGTCTAGACTAGTCCCATCAGTACATGAAAAATGACCCACACGTACTGATAGGCTGATACGATCAGCCATCCGTACTGCGTAGAAGGACCAAGGAATGTCCAGACTGGTCCATCTGGGTTGGAAAAATTGACCCATACGTAATGATAGGCTGATTAGATCAGCCTTAACCGTACTGAATGAAAGGATTTAACTCAACGGACCATGGACTGTCTAGACTAGTCCCATCAGTACATGAAAAATGACCCATACGTACTGATAGATTGATATGACCAGCCATTCGTACTTCCTAGAAGGACAAAGGACTGTCCAGACTGGTCCATCAGGCCATGAAAAATCAACCCATACGTACTGATAGGCTTTATGGTCAGCCTTATCAGTACCTAATAGAAGGATGTAACTCAACGGATCATGGACTGTCTAGACTGGTCGCATCAGTACATGAAAAATGACCCATACGTACTGATAGGGTGATACTATCAGCCATCCGTGTTGCTTGGATAGCCCAAGGGCTGTCAAGATTTGTCCATCAGACCGTGAAAAATCGACCCATACATACCGATAGGCTGATAAGATCATCCTTAACCGTACTGAACAGAAGGATTTAACTCAACGGACCATGGACAGTCCGGAGTGGTCCCATCAGTACATGAAAAATAACTCATATGTACTGATAGGCTGATACGATCAGACATATGTACTGCCTGGAAGGAACAAAGACTGTCCAGACTGGTCCGTCAGGCCATGAAAAATCGACCCATACGTACTGATAGGCTGATATGATCAGCCTTATATGTACTGAATGGCAGGATTTAACTCAACAGACCTTGGACTGTCCAGACTGGTCCCATCAGTACATGAAAAATGACCCATACGTCCTGATAGGCTGATACGATCAGCCATCCTTACAGCCTGGAAGGACCAAGGACTGTCCAGATTAGTCCAATAGGCCATGAAAAATCGACCCATACGTACTGATAGGCTGATATGATAAGCCTTATCCGTACTGAATGGAAGGATTTAACTCAACGGATCATGGACTGTCCAGATTGATGCCATCAGAACATGAAAAATGACCCATACGCACTGACTGCCTGGGTGGACCAGGAACTGTCCAGACTGGTCCATCAAGACATGAAAAATCGACCCATACGTACTGATAGGCTGATATGATCAGGATTAACCGTACTGAATGGAAGGATTTAACTCAACGGACCATGGACTGTCCGGACTGGTCCCATCAGTACATGAAAAATTACCCATATGTACTGATAGGCTGATGCGATCAGCCTCTCGTACTGCCTGGAAGGAACAAAGACTGTCCAGACTGGTCCATCAGGCCATGAAAAATCGACCCATACGTACTGATAGGCTGATACGATTGGCCATCATTACTGCCTGGAAGGACCAAGGACTGTCCAGATTAGTCCAATAGGCCATGAAAAATTGACTCATACGTACTGATAGGCTGATATGATCAGCCTTATCCGTACTGAATGGAAGGATTTACTCAACGGACCATGGACTGTCTAGATTGGTGCCATCAGAACAAGAAAAATTACCCACACGTACTGATAGGCTGATACGATCAGCCATCCGTACTGCCTGGATGGCCCAAGGGCTGTCAAGATTTGTCTATCAGACCATGAAAAATCGAACCATACATAATGATAGGCTGATATGATAATCCTTAACCGTCTTCAATGGAAGGATTTAACTCAACAGACCATGGACTGTCCGGAGTGGTCCCATCAGTACATGAAAAATGACCCATACGTACTAATAGGCTGATACGATCAGCCATTTGTACTGCCTGGAAGGACAAATGACTTTCTAGTCAGGTCCATCAGGCCATGAAAAAGCGAAGCATATGTACTGATCTGCTGATATGATCAGCCTTATCTTTACTGAATGGATGGACCAAAGACTGTCCAGACTGGTCCATCAGGCCATGAAAAATCGACCCATACGTACTGATAGGCTGATACGATCAACCATCTTTACTGCCTGGAAGGTCCAAGGACTGTCCAGATTAGTCCAATAGGCCATGAAAAATCGACTCATATGTACTGATAGGCTGATATGATCAGCCTTATCCATACTGAATGGAAGGATTTAACTCAACGGACCATGGACTGTCCAGATTGGTGCCATCAGAACATGAAAAATGACCCATATGTACTGATAGGTTGATACGATCAGCCATCCATACTGCCTGGATGGACCAAGAACTATCCAGACTGGTCCATCAAGCCATGAAAAATCGATCCATACCTACTGATAAGCTGATATGATCAGCATTAACTGTACTGGATGGAAGGAATTAACTCAACGTACCATGGACTGTCCGGACTGGTCCCATCAGTACATGAAAAATTACCCATACGTACTGATAGGCTGATACGATCAGCCATCTCGACTGCCTGGAAGGACAAATGACTTTCCAGACAGGTCCATCAGGGCATGAAAAAGCGACCCATACGTACTGATAAGCTGATATGATCAGCCCTATCTGTACTGAATGGATGGACCAAGGACTGTCCAGATTAGTCCAATATGCCATGAAAAATCGACCCATACGTACTGATAGGCTGATATGATCATCCTTATCCGTACTAAATGGAAGGATATAATCAATGGACCACGGACTGTCCAGATTGGTGCAATCATACAAGAAAAATTACCGATATGTGCTGATAGGCTGATACGATCAGCCATCCGTACTGCCTGGATGGACCAGGAACTTTCCAGACTAGTCCATCAAGCCATGAAAAAATCAACCCATATGTACTGATAGGCTGATGTGATCAGCCTTAACCATACTGAATGGAAGGATTTAACTGAACGGACCATGGACAATTCAGACTGATCCCTTGAGTACATGAAATATACCCATACGTACTAATAGGCTGATACGATCAGCCATCCATACTGCCTGGATGGACCAGGAACTGTCCAGACTGGTCCATCAAGCCATGAAAAATCGACCCATAGGTACTGATAGGCTGATACAATCAGCATTAACCGTACTGGATGGAAGGAATTAACTCAACGGACCATGGACTGTCCATACTGGTCCCATCAGTACATGAAAAATTACCCATACGTACTGATAGGCAGATACGATCAGCCATCCGTACTGCCTGGAAGGACAAATGACTTTCCAGACAGGTCCATGAGGGCATGAAAAAGCCACCCATACGTACTAATAGGCTGATATGATCAGCCTTATCTGTCTTGAATGGATGGACCAAGGACTTTCCAGACTAGTCCAATAGGCCATGAAAAAATCAACCCATACGTACTGATAGGCTGATATGATCATAGTTATCCGTACTGAATGGAAGGATATAATTCGATGGACCATGGACTGTCCAGACTGGACCATCAGGCCATGAAAATCTTTATCCTTGCCTCTAGTATCCATCCTCAATCGATCTCCACTTCTCACAAGCCAACTCCTGATCGGAATCCACCACCAATACCCACGCGGCCCAGCCTTGATCTCTCTCTCTCTCTCTCTCTCTTTTATTTCTCTCTGTCTTGATTTGGGCAGAGTTTTCCTTAGGTAAATTGTGGCAATTCTGGACCCCAAGGGTCTGTATTTGAAGAGTGAAATCGACCCCCAACTGCCTGGGCGAACAGGCATGACTTGTTGGCCGAATGGGTGCAACTTGTTCCATTCGCACCCCTTCTTCCCAACTGCCTCCAACCGCCCAAGACCCTCTTATCCTGTTCGAGTGAGAGCCTCCTGGTCCAGTCCTCTGCCTCGCCTACTTGCCCCCTGACCATAACCATGTCGGACCTTGCTTGGCCGACCGGACCGGTCCCGTAACCGCCCAAGACCCGAGCCCCTCGACCAAGACCCGAACACTCCACCGAGCTGGGGTGAGCTGGTTGCTAGCTGCCCGAGCTGAGTGAGCTAGTGGTCCATGTACCAGAGCTGACCTAAGGTAAGGTGAGCTACACTGATCTGCACCAAGCTTGATCTAGCTGATCGAGCTTCTTCCATGTCTTGTCCAGCTATTTTAAAACCCATCCAGCTCTTCCTTCCTTGTCTCCATCCCATTCTGGTTAAGTCTCAGCCTACTGATGCACTTAACCATCCATCCCAACCATGATACGCTTGTCTTTGGGTCATGTGACCTGACTGGTGCGTTTCCTTTACCATGGCTGTGCCCGAGGGCCTTATCCCGACTCAGGGACATGACAAGTCTCCCCCACTTGAGATGGATTCGTCCTCGAATCCAACCCTAGACTTGTCTCCTTGGAAAACTGACCATACCATTCTCGGAAGTCAGCCTTCATTCTTGCCTCCGTCTCCCAAGTAACTTGTTCTTGCCCATTACACTCCCAAACAACCTTGACCATCTGTATGGTCTTTCTCCTCATGGCTTNCTTGTCTCCTTGGAAAACTGACCATACCATTCTCGGAAGTCAGCCTTCATTCTTGCCTCCGTCTCCCAAGTAACTTGTTCTTGCCCATTACACTCCCAAACAACCTTGACCATCTGTATGGTCTTTCTCCTCATGGCTTTTTCCATCCTATCCACAATCCGAACCGGCCTTATCTCTAAGGTGAGGTTCGTGCCTAGATCAGATGGAAGCTCTGGGACAACTATGTCTTGATCTGAAAAACATTTCCTCAGCTGCGAGACATGGAACACATTGTGGAATGCATCCATTTCGGTTGGTAGGTTCAGCTTGTAAGCCACGGAACCAACCCTCTCAATGATCCGGAATGGACCCAAGTACCTTGGATCCAGCTTCCTCCGGCCAGATACCCTCTTCCTACCCTTAAAGGTAATCATCTTCAAGTAGACCATGTCGCCTACCACAAACTCCACATGCTTTCTTCTCCTATCCGCATAAGACTTATGGCGGTCCTGTGCCTCCTTCATCATATCCCTTATCAACTTGATCTTCTCTGTGGTCTCTTCCACAATCTCAGGTCCTATCATGCTGCGCTCCCCAACTTGTGTCCAGCATAATGGTTTCCTGCATGGTCGCCCATATAAAGCCTCATAGGGGGACATCCCAATGCTAGTGTGAAAGCTGTTGTTGTAAGGAAACTCCACTAAAGGCAGATGCCTCTCCCAAGAATCTCCCCAGTCCAAGACACATGCCCTAAGCATGTCTTCGAACATTTGGATGGTTCTTTCTGACTGACCATCCGTTTGTGGATGATAAGATGTACTCATGTTCACTCTTGTTCCCAAGGCTTTTTGAAAAGCCTTCTAGAAGTAAGAAGCAAACCGAGGATCTCTATCCGAAACAATGCTAGCCGGCACTCCATGGAGACGTACTATCTCATCCATATAAACCCTTACCAAGGGTTCCACACCATCAGTCTTCTTTATTGGTATGAAATGAGCTGATTTGGTTAAACGATCCACCACCACCCAGACTGAATCCTTTATGTTTCTGGTCGTGGGAAATCCAGACACAAAATCCATGGTGATATGGTCCCACTTCCATTATGGAATGGGTAGGTTCTGAAGTAACCCACTGGGTACTTGGTGCTCAGCCTTGACAAGTTGACAAGTAGGGCACTTAGCCACCCATTCGGCCACATCAGTCTTCATTCGGACCCAATGGTAATACCTCTTGATGTCCTTGTACATCTTGTTCAAGCCAGGATGCACAGAGAACTTAGACTTATGAGACTGACCCATAATCTCCTCCTTAAGTGCTCTCACATTTGGAACACTGATCCTACCATGGACCAAGATTGTTCCATCCTGTGCAACCTGGTACTCCGTCTTATCATTCTGAGCAACCTTCTGAAGGTTCTCATCCAAGCCTTGTGCTCGCCTAATCCTGGTCAGCAAGTCGGCCTGGTTCACTGCCTCTAAACCCAATGGTTCGTCCTCGCTTACCAAGGTGTTCAAATGTAATGACCGGACCAAACTTTCCAGTACATCCGCATCCTTCTCAGCTGACACTTCAGCTCTTCTTCTACTCAGGGCATCAGCCACTAGATTTGCCTTACCAGGATGGTAAGCAATCTCAAGATCATAATCGGCCACAAACTCCATCCATCTTCTTTGCCTCAAATTCAACTCAGGCTGAGTGAATATATACTTGAGACTCTTGTGGTCGGTTAAGATCTGAACCTTGGCTCCATACAGATAGGATCGCCATATCTTGAGAGCAAACACTACTACGGCCATTTCCAGGTCGTGGGTTGGGTAGTTACCCTCATGCTTCTTCAATTGCCTAGATGCGTAGGCAATGACCTTACCGTGTTGAGTCAATACACATCCCAACGCCGTGATGGATGCATCCGTGTATACCACATACGGTTGATCAGCCTCTGGCAGAACCAGGATAGGTGCATTTGTCAACATATCCTTCAAGGCAGAGAAACACTTCTCACACTCATCCGACCATACAAACCTCATATCCTTTCCAGTTAGTTGTGTCATTGGTTGAGCCAGGCTGGCAAACCCCTTGACAAACTTCCTGTAGTATCCAGCCAGACCCAAGAAGCTCCTGACCTCTGTGGCATTCTTTGGTCGTGGCCATCCTTGTATGGCTTTAATCTTCTCGGGATCAACCGAGACTCCCTGGTCCGACACAATGTGTCCATGGAAACCAACACTCCTTTCCCAAAAACTACACTTGCTCAATTTGGCAAAGAGTTGTTGTTCCCTCAACCGTCCCAACACAGTCCTTAGATGCTTCTCATGGTCTTCCTTATTCTTGGAGTATACTAATATATCATCAATGAAGATGATTACAAATTCATCCAAGAAGTCACGGAAGATACCATTCATCATCTTCATGAATGCTGCTGGTGCATTGGTCAATCCGAATGGCATGACCACAAACTCATAGTGGTCGTACCTAGTTCGGAATGCTGTCTTTCTAATGTTATTTGGTTCAATAGGGATCTGGTGATACCCTGAAGCCAAATCAATCTTAGAAAACCACTTTGCACCCCTGAGCTGATCCAACAACTCATCTATCCGAGGCAATGGGTACTTGTTCTTCACAGTGACCCGGTTCAACCCTCGATAGTCAATACACAACCTGAAGCTACCATCCTTCTTTTTCACAAAGAGAACTGGTGCTCCCCATGGTGACACACTAGGTCGTATAAAACCTTTGTCCAGCAACTCTTCAAGTTGCTTCTTAAGCTCGGCCATCTCGGCAGGAGCCATTCTATAGGGACTTTCGGATAGTGGGGCTGTCCCTGGTTCCAGTTCTATTATGAATGGGTCTGATCTATCAGGGGGAATGCCCTGTAGGGACCTAAACACATCATGGAACTCGCGGACCAGCGGTATTCCCTCCGGGTCACCACCCCCTACGACCTCCTTAGTGGCGATTGTTGCCAAATAAGCCTCACAACCCTTCTTCAGCATCCTCTCCACATGGATCGCTGACACCACCAACCATCCAGAGGCCGGACGTATACCTTGGAACCTGATCGGAGACCCACACCCACTCTCAAACAGCACACGCCCCCGGTGACAGTTAAGAGTGGCCCGATTCTTTAGGTGGACTACCACAAGATCCACAGGCATGACCTTGTCTTGGATCACCACTGGGACGTCCTGAATCACCCCTAATGAACTCATAACCTGCCCACCGGCCGCGTTCACTACCCCAGGACAATCCCCTGTTCCCAACTGGAACAACCCCTTTCCGAGCATCCCTGGACTCACAAAGCTATGTGTAGCTCCAGTATTGAAAAGTACGTGTGTTTCCACACCACCAATACTTAGGGTCCCTACACATGACCCAATCTAAGTACCTAACCATTCTAAGCTCCGTACCATGCAATTCTACTGAATTGAAAAACAACAAGATCAATAGTTACCAGTGATCGCTTGGAATGGTCCAGCCTTGTTCTCATCTTTAGACAGCTCATACATACAAGGTGTTGAGGTCTGTCCACGGTTCTGATCTGGCCGACTAGCCTCTCCTCGGCTCTTGCTAGGCCCGGATGACAGCTTAGGACAGTCCTTGCGGAGATGTCCTTTCCTACCACAGTAGTGGCACGTCCTGGTATCACCACCAGCTCCTTGCTCCTGTCTGGGACAGTCCCGAGCTGAGTGGTCCATCTTGTCACAACGGAGGCAAGCTCCCATTGCTCTCCAGCATTCACCTCCATGGTGTCTTCCACACTTAGGGCACACAGACCTACCACTTGAAGGTTTACCTTCCTCAGCCTGGTCCCTCTTCCTCTTCCGGTCACTACTACCACCAGTGGCAGTCGAGTGGCTCCGGATTTTCAGCTTAGCTTACTCAGCTAGGTTGGTCTCTAACATGGCCATCCTTTCCACCAACTCGGACACGGTGTGGAAAGTGCAGACAGAGCAGTAGGTTTGGAGCTCCACCCTAAGGCCTCTAATGAACCGACGAACCTGTACTGAATCATCCTCTAGTTCCTTACCCACATAGCGCCTGAGTCGGTTGAACTCCTCCTCGTACTCCCTAACCGTCCTGCGACCCTGGACCAGGTCCAAGAACTTTGCCTCCAAACGATCCCAAGCCTCATCCGGGAAGTACTTGTGGTTGAACTCAACCACAAAGTCGGAGAAGCGTTCGATGGTACCATTGGTACGCTTGTCCAGTGCCAACCACCAGTTATGAGCATCGCCTTCCAGGAAATGAACCGCTATGTCCGTTTGATACTCCTCCGGGCATCGAGTTGAGTTGAAGTTGCGGACCAGCCTGCTCCTCCACTCATCAGCCTCCAATGGGTCAACACTTCCAGCAAAGTGTTTGGTGCCCATCTTAGCTATGTGTTCCAGTAGCTTTAGGTAATCCATTCTCCTAACCGCCCTAGGTGGTGGGTCAATCTCCACCACCTCAGCAACCTGTTCGACTTGCCTACCAGCTAAGGGAACAGCTGTAGGAATGGTTCCAGCTTGACCCACAGACGAGTTCACCAGTGGAGTGAACACTTGGGTCAGAGTTATCATTTGGTTACCCATAGCTTTCATAGCTTCCATCACCTCCTTCATAGATGGATCCGTAGCTGGGTTAGCTATCCCAACTGTCACATTGCCCGCAGCCTCTACACGCCCATCCTGGCGACCAGCATGTGAGGACTCACCCTCATCCTCCAGCTCCCTGTGCTGATCATCAGCTCCATCAGCTGGCCCCAGCTCCTGTTCCAGCTGAGTTCCAGCTCCATCCACACGAACCTCGGTCGGGTTGAGCTAGGCAATTGGTAGTCCGGCTCCCACATCAGCCCCATCCGGTTGGATAGGCACTTGGGCGGTTGGGTTAGCCCCATCCGCTTCAACCTGTCCGGAACCACCAGCTGCTTCCTTGCCCTTCCGAGACGTTTTAGATTTCCTTGTACCCTTGGGACAAGTCAACACACAATGTTAGTCCATCAACAGTTATATGATTCAAAACACACAACTACTAATGCTAACAACACATTCAATCAGACCCTTCCATGAGACCCAGCCGGATGTGTGGTGCTTTCCCATAACCCAAAACAATCCTAGAACCAACTCCGCTCTGATACCAACTTGTAAGACCCGATCCTGGTCCAATGTACCCAACTAGGACCCGCGGCCTTACCTAACTAATCAAGTAAGTTTGTTCATTTTTAGGGTCCAATATTTTTCTAAGTTATTTTCATCCATATGAGGTTCAACCAATTCGATTCCTAAGCCTAATCAGATACAATACATAGGTTCAGTTGCACGATAGGCTATCATAAGTTCATACTATCTATACTATCCCATAACCCACACATCCATCCACAGCTCAGGTCTTCATGGTTCCTTGGCCTTGCCACGGTCCTGGTCTGATCCTGTAAGCAACACCACCACAAGACATTTGTATAAGTACAATCCGATACCCTAGCAGTCAAATCTACATTGCATGGTTCGGTTCCCTATTCTATGTTCCATAACCTATCCATTCTGTTGACAAGGCACTCGGCCTGATCCAGGACATCCCTCAGGACAACCTGAACACCCATTCAACATACGCCCTGACTGATCTAATGCGGTCCAACCCCTTGTCCACACCAGACCACAATCGACCATGGTTGATTTCCAAATCTGACCTATCCAAATAAATTCCCAAAAACTAAATAAAACTCATGAAAATTCCTCATAAATCCCAACTAAGATGAATCCATAATCAGAATCTAAAGAACCGGCCTCGATCCTACTGATCTCGACCCTATTCAGCCTAACTGGCCATAACTGACCATCCTCAAATCAATTAGGTAAAACCTAATAAAATACATGATAATTCATGATAAATCCCTACTAAGAGGAATCCATGGTCGGAATTCAATGAATCCCCCGGAGCTAATAGAATTCGACCAAGACCAGTCCGGCCAAAGGCCAAGGACTATGTTCCTGGACCGGCCAAAGCCTTGGTCCAGTCACACCGAGATTGGAACACCAATCCCACAGAGAATATAGATGAAGAGAAGTTGATCAGTAAATAGATGGGAAGAGATGGGTCTGGATTCACCAATCCGACCACAGCCCATACGGCTTCACACCGCAGCCATGGCAAGATGGTTCGGTTCATCCCACTCACCTTGGGCGTACGCTCTGGAGTGCTCAAGCCCTTCTCAAAATCTTTATCCTTGCCTCTAGTAGCCATCCTCAATCGATCTCCACTTCACACAAGCCAACTCCTGATCGGAATCCACCACCAATACCCACGCGGCCCAGCCTTGATCTCTCTCTCTCTCTCTCTCTCTCTCTCTCTCTTTGTTTCTCTCTGTCTCGATTTGGGCAGAGTTTTCCTTAGGGAAATTATGGCAATGCTGGAACCCAAGGGTCTGTATTTAAAGAGTGAAATCGACCCCCAACTGCCTGGGCGAACAGGCATGACTTGTTGGCCGAATGGGTGCAACTTGTTCCATTCGCACCCCTTCGTCCCAACTGCCTCCAACCGCCCAAGACCCCCTTATCCTGTTCGAGTGAGAGCCTCCTGGTCCAGTCCTCTGCCTCGCCTACTTGCCCCCTGACCATAACCATGTCGGACCTTGCTTGGCCGACCGGA
>MU106087.1:34175-70850 GCA_012274485.2 Sinapis alba | reverse complement strand
GAAAAGATGAAAGAGACGCAGGATCACCAGAAGAGCTATGCTGACAAGCGTAGGAAACATCTTGAGTTTGAAGTTGATGACTTGGTGTATCTCAAGATGATTACCTTCAAGGGTAGGACCAGAGTTTCTGGACGAAAGAAACTGGATCCTAGGTATTTAGGTCCGTTCAGGATCATAGAGAGATTGGGTGCAGTGGCATATAAGTTGAACTTGCCATCGGCAATGGATGCATATCACAATATATTCCATGTATCCCAACTCCGGAAGTGCCTGACGGACCAGGACATTGTCTTGCCTTAGATCCCTTCTGATCTAGGAAAGAACCTCACCTTAGAGACAAGGCCGGTTCGGATCGTAGATAGGTCAGAGAAGGCAGTGAGAAAGAAGTTAGTTCCCATGATTAAAGTGGTGTGGAATTACAATGGTGAAGATCTCATCACTTGGGAAATGGAGGGAAGAATGAAGGCTGAGTATCCGGAGTGGTACAGACAATTTCTTCCTGAAGAAACACTTAACTCGGATTCGAGGACGAATCTCATGTTAGTGGGGGAGACTTGTCATGTCATCGATCCTAGATAGGATCGTCCGGACGGACCATGGTGCGAGGAACCGCACCAGTCAGGTTGTAAGACCTTGAGACAAGCGTTCCATGGTGCGGAATGAGGGTTAAGGGCATCATGGAACTGAGAATTAACCAGGAAATGGGAAAGATGAGTAGGAAAAGTGTTGGAAGAGTGAACCGGAAGCTGTATGAGGTTCGGGTTCAGCTCAATCAGCTAGGTGCAGCTGGAAATCAGCTCACAAGACTTCATTCAGCTGGAGATCAGTTCACAGTGACTTGATCAGCTCACAGGAGCTGGAATATTAGCTCACTCAGCTGGGAACAGTTATGGGACAGTTCATCTCAGCTGGGAGGAGTGTTCCGGTGCGGACCAGTGTGGTCGAATCCGAGCGGTTAAAGACCAAACTGGTAGGTCTGATTGGGATTGGTTATTGTTGATTGCAAAGGACAAAAGGGAGAAACCGCCAATGGGCGGTTATGGACGGTTATGGGACGAAAATGGTCCCTTTTTCTTTACTTTGAGAAACTGCTCGTCCAGGCGGTTGGGAAAGGAAATTATAATCGATTTCTTCTCCATTTTATTCATGTCTGTCGAAATAGTATCCAGAGAAACCAGAGAAAACTCAGAGAAGAACTTTGAGAGAGAAAGAGAAAGAGAAACCGATTTGTGGTGTTTCCCTTGATTGATTCCGGTCGGATCAGTCTGTGAAGTTGGAAAGGATGGATACAAGGAAGAAATACAAATAGAAGGAGTCGGCCCCTGGAGATCGTAATCCTACGGTGAGAGGTGTGGCCAAGAACCAGTGAACATAACCGATGGTTAAGCCATTTGTGGGTATGGATCTGTCTGGTTCGGATGGTTACACCTTACTCTGATCTTATACTCTGTTCTTCATATTTTTTTGTTGTGGTATTGGATGTTGATGTTTCAGGTATGAAGACACCGATTTTAGGCCTTGGCCGGATCAAATTAGTTATAATAGTCCATGGCCTTGGCCGGACTGATCTTGGCCGAGATCTATATGATATAGGCCGAATTTGATAATTTCCATTTGTGAATCTCTTAGTTAATGATTATCATGAATTATCATGAATTTTAATTAGTTTTTTGGAATTGATTTGATGATGTTCAGTTTTGATTTATTTGACTGATCATGATTGGGATCCATATGGTCTGGATTGATTCATTGGATTCTGATCACAGGAATCTCTTAGTTGGGAATTATAATGAGTTTTCATGAACTTTAATTAATTTTTGGAGTACTTTTGAAAATGGCCAGACGTGGCATTGATGTGTAAAGTGGTGTTTAGAATCAATTCCAACCATGCAGTGTGATAGAATTATTGTGTAATAAACTGATCATGTGTTTGTGTTGTGTGATTATGTTGGTCTCAGGTACAAACTTGGACCGGGGTAAAGGAAAGGCACCGTGAGGACTCAGACCATGGGAAGTTGTGTGGTGAATGGGTCATACATAACTGTCGTGTTATCTTAATAGTCTATTGTAGAACTTGTGAACTTATGCTTTAGCTTATTGTGCAACTTGTTTCTGCTGAACGAAGGAATGATGTTTGTTTCTGTTTTATCTATCTATGGAGTATCTATTTTCCTTATTGCTTCTGCTTGTATTCTGTTGTCAATGAACCTTACATCTCTGATAAATACTTAGGAAAATATTGTCTTGAATCGGAATTAATGGAATCAAACTTGTTAGGATTGTTTGGTAATACCACGGTCTGGTTGGATTGAGAAATCCAGGATCGGCCCTTACAATATCAGCCTATCAGTACGGATTCGTCATTTTTCATGGCCTGGACCTATCTGGACAGTCCTTTGTCAATCCAGGCAGTACGGATGGGTGATCGTATCAGCCTATCAGTACGTATGGGTCATTTTTCATGTACTCATGGGACCAGTCTGGACAGTCCATGGTCTGTTGAGTTAAATCCTTCCATATACTATACCAGCCTATCTGTACGTATGGGTTGATTTTTCATGGATTGTAGACTAGTCTAGAAAGTCCTTGGTCCTTCCAAGCAGTACGGATGGCTAATCGTATCAGCCTATCAGTAAGTATGGGTCATTTTTCATTTGCATGTGGGAGCAGTCTGGACAGTCCATTGTCCGTTGAGATAATCCTTCCGTTCAGTACGGATAAGGCTGATAATATCAGCCTATCAGTAAGTATGGGTCGATTTTTCATGGCCTGATGGACCAGTCTAGACACTCCTTGGTCGTTCCAGGCAGTACGGATGGCTGATCCTATCAGCCTATCAGTAAGTATGGGTCATTTTTCATGTACTGATGGGACCAGTGCGGACAGTCCATGGTCCGTTGAGTAAATCCTTCCATTCAGTACGGATAAGGCAGATCATATCAGCCTATCAGTACGTATGGGTCCTTTTTCATGTACTGATGGGACCAGTCCTGACAGTCCATCGTCCGTTGAGGCAAATCCTTCAATTCAGTACGGATATGGCTGATGCTATCAGTACGTATCGGTCATTTTTCATGTACTGATGGGACCAGTCCTGACAGTCCATCGTCCGTTGAGGTAAATCCTTCAATTCAGTACGGATAAGGCTGATCATATCAGCCTATCAGTACGTAGGGGTCCATTTTTCATGGCCTGATGGACAAGTGTGGACAGTCATTGGTCCATCCAGGCAGTACGGATGGCTGATCGTATCAGTCTATGAGTATGTATGGGTCATTTTTCATGTAATGATGGGAACAGTCAACACAGTTCATGGTCCGTTGTGTTAAACCCGTCCATTCAGTACGGAAATGGATGATCATTTCAGTCTACCAATACGTATCGGTCGATTTTATATGGCCTGATGGACCAGTCTTGACAGTCCTTCGTCCTTCTGGGCAGTACGGATGGCTGATCGTATCAGCCTATCAGTATGTATGGGTCGATTTTTCATGGCCTGATGGACCAGTATGGAAAGTCCTTGGTCCTTCCAGGCAGTACGGATTGCTGATCGTATCAGCCTATCAGTACGGATGAGTCATTTTTCATGTACTGATGGGACCAGTCCGGACAGTCCATGGTCCGTTGAGTTAAATCCTTCAATTCTGTAAAGATAAGGGTGATCATATCAGCTTAGCCGTAGGTATCGATCAATTTTTCATGGCCTGATGGACCAGTCAAGACATTCCTTGGTCCTTCCAGGCACTACGGATGGCTGATCCTATCAGTCTATCAGTACGTATTGGTCATTTTTCATGTACTGATGGGACCAGTCCGAACATCCGTGGTCCGTTGAGTTAAATCCTTCCATTCAGTACTTTTAAGGCTGATCATATCAGCCTATCAGTACGTATTGGTCTATTTTTCATGGCCTGATGGACCTGTCTGGACAGGCCTTGGTCCATCTAGGCAGTATGGATGGCTGATCGTATCAGTCTATCAGTATGTATGGGTCGATTTTTCATGGCCTGATGGACCAGCCTGGACATTCCTTGGTCCTTCAGGGCAGTTGGGATGGCTGATCGTATCAGCCTATCAGTACGTATGTGTCATTTTTCATGTACTGATAGGACCAGTCTGGACAGTAAATGGTCCGTTGAGTTAAATTCTTCCATTCAGTACGGATAAGGCTGATCATATAAGCCTATCAGTACATATGGGTCGATTTTTCATGGCTTAATGGACATGTCTCGACAGTCCTTGGTCCTTCTAGGCAGTACTGATGGCTAATCGTATCAGCCTATCAGTACGTATGGGTCATTTTTCATGTACTAATGGGACCAGTCTGGACAGTCCATGGTCAGTTGAGTTAAATACTTTCATTCAAAACGAATAAGGCTGATCATATCAGTCTATCAGTATGTAGGGGTCGATTATTCTAGGCCTTATGGACCAGTCTGGACAGTCCTTGGTCCTTCCAGGCAGAACGGATGGCTGATCGTATCAGCCTATCAGTATGTATGGGTCATTTTTCATGTACTGATGGGACCAGTCCGGACAGTCCATGGTCCGTTTAATTAAATTGTTCCATTCAATACGGATAAGGCTGATCATATCAGCCTATGAGTATGTAGGGGTCGAATTTTCATGGCCTGATGGACCAGTCTGGACAGTCCTTGGTCCTTCCAGGCAGTACGGATGGCTGATCGTATCAGCCTATCAGTACGTATAGGTCATTTTTCATGTACTAATGGGACCAGACTGGACAGTCCATGGTCCGTTTAGTTAAATCCTTTCATTCAGTACCGATAAGGCTGATCATATAAGCCTATCAATACGTATCGGTCTATTTTTCATGGCCTGATTGACCTGTTTCGAAATTCCTTGGTCCTTCGGGGCAGTACAGCTGGCTGATCGTATCAGCATATCAGTACGTATGGGTTATTTTCATGTACTGATTGGACCAGTCCAGACAGACCATGGTCTGTTGAGTTAAATCCTTCCAATCAGTACAGATAAGGCTGATCATATCAGCCTATCAGTACGTATGATTCGATTTTTCATGGAATGATGGACTTGTCTGGACAGTCCTTGGTCCTTCCAAGCAGTACGAATGGCTGATTGTATCATCCTATCGGTACAAATGGGTCATTTTTCATGTACTGATGTGACCAGTCTGGACAGTCCATGGTCCGTTGAGTTAAATGCTTCAATTCAGTATGGATAAGGCTGATAATATCAGCCTATCAATACCTATGGGTTGAAATTTCATCGCCTTATGGACCAGTTTGGACAGTCCTTGGTCCTTCCAGGCAGTATGGATGGTTGATTGTATCAGCCTATCAGTACAAATGGGTTATTTTTCATGTACTGGTGGGACTATTCCGGACAGTCCATCGTCCGTTGAGTTAAATCCTTCCATTCAGTATGGATAAGGCTGAAAATATCAGCCTATCAGTACGTAGGGGTCGATTTTTCATGGCTTGACGGACCAGTCTGGACACTCCTTGGTTCATCCAGGCAGTACGGGTGGCTGATCGTATCAGCCTATGAGTATGTATGGGTCTCTTTTCATGTACTGATGGGACCCGTCTGGACAGTCCATGGTCTGTTGAGTTAAATCTTTCCATTCAGTACGGATAAGGCAGATCTTAACAGCTTATTAGTACCTATTGGTCGATTTTTCATGGCCTGATGGACCAGTCTGAACAGTCCTTGGTCCATCCAGGCAGTACGGATGGCTGATCGTATCAGCCTATCAGTACATATGGGTCATTTTTCATGTAGTGATGGGACCAGTCTGGACAGTCCATGGTCTGTTGTGTTAAATCCTACCATTCAGTACGGAAAAGGCTGATCATATGATCCTATTAGTACGTATGGGTCGATTTTTCATGGCCTGATGGACCAGTCTGGATAGTCGTTGGTCCATCCAGGCAGTACGGATGGCTGATAGTATCAGCCTATCAGTACATATTGGTCCGTTTTCATTTAGTGATGGGACCAGTCTGGACAGTCCATGGTCAGTTGAGTTAAATCCTTCAATTCAGTATGGACAAGGCTGATCATATCAGTCTATCAGTACGTATGAGTCAATTTTTCATGGCCTGATGAACCAGTTTGGACAGTCACTGGTCCTTCTAGACAGTAAGGATGGCTGATCGTATCAGCATATTAGTATGTATGGGTCACTTTTCATGTACTGATGGGACCAGTCTGGAAATTTCACGGTCCGTTGAGTTAAATCCTTCAATTCAGTATATATAAGGCTGATCATATGAGTCTATCAGTACGGGTCGATTTTTCATGGCTTGATGGACGAGTCTGAACAGTCCTTGGTCCTTCCAAGAAGTATGGATGGCTGATCGTATCAGCCTATCAGTATGTATGGGTCATTTTTTATGTACTGATGGGACCAGTCCGAACAGTCCATGGTCCGTTGAGTTAAATCCTTCCATTCAATACGGATAAGGCTGATCATATCAGCCTATGAGTACGTAGGGTCGAATTTTCATGGCCTGATGGAACAGTCTGGAGAGTCCTTGGTCCTTCCAGGCAGTACGGATGGCTGATCATATCAGCCTATCAGTACGTATAGGTCATTTTTCATGTACTAAAGGGACCAGTCTGGACAGTCCATGGTCCGTTTAGTTAAATCCTTTCATTCAGTACGGATAAGCTTGATCACATCAGCCAATCAATACGTATCGGTCGATATTTCATGGCATGATGGACTTGTCTGGACAGTCCTTGGTCCTTCCAAGCAGTACGGATGGCTGATCGTATCATCTTATCGGTACGAATAGGTCATTTTTCATGTACTGATGTGACCAGTCTGGACAGTCCATGGTCCGTTGAGTTAAATGCTTCAATTCAGTATGGATAAGGCTGATCATATCAGCCTATCAGTATGGATGGGTTGATTTTTCATGGCCTGATGGACCAGTTTGGACAGTCCTTGGTCCTTCCAGGCAGTACGGATGGTTGATTGTATCACCCTATCAGTACATATGGGTTATTTTTCATGTACTGACGGGACTAGTCCGGACAGTCCATCGTCCGTTGAGTTAAATCCTTCCATTCAGTATGGATAAGGCTGATCATATCAGCCAATCAGTACTTAGGGGTCGATTTTTCATGGCCTGATGGACCAGTCTGGACAGTCCTTGGTCCATCAAGGTAGTACGGGTGGCTGATCGTATCAGCCTATCAGTATGTATGGGTCTATTTTCATGTACTGATGGGACCAGTCTGGCCAGTCCATGGTCCGTTGAGTTAAATCTTTCCATTCAGTACGAATAAGGCTGATCATAACAGGCCATCAGTACGTATGGGTCGATTTTTCATGGCCTGATGGACCAGTCTGGACAGTCCTTGGTCCATTTAGGCAGTACGGATGGCTGATCGTATCAGTCTATCAGTACATATGGGTCATTTTTCATGTAGTGATGGGACCAGTCTGGACAGTCCATGGTCCGTTGAGTTAAATCCTTCCATTCAATACGGTTAAGGCTGATCATATCAGTCTATCAGTATGTATGATTAAATTTTTTATGGCCTGATGGACTTGTCTGAACAGTACTTCGTCCTTCCAGGAAGTACGGATAAGGCTGATCATATCAGCCTATCAGTACGTATCGGTCGATTTTTCATGGCCTGATGGACCAGTTTGGACATTCCTTGGTCCTTCAAGACAGTACGGATGGCTGATAATATCAGCCTATCAGTACGTATGTGTCAATTTTTCATGGCCTGATGGACCAGTTTGGGCAGTCTTTGCTCTTTCCAGGCAGAACGGATGGCTGATCGTATCAGCCTATCAGTACGTATGGGTTATTTTTCATGTACTGATGAGACAAGTTCGGACAGTCCATCGTCCGTTGAGTTAAATCCTTCCATTCAGTATGGATAAGGCTGTTCGTATCAGCCTATAAGTACGTATGGGTCACTTTTCATGTACTGATGGGACCAGTCTGGACAGTCCATGGTCCGTTGAGTTAAATCCTTCCATTCAATACAGAAAAGGCTTATCATATGATCCTATCAGTATGTATGGGTTGATTTTTCATTGTCTGATGGACCAGTCTGGATAGTCCTTGGTCCTTCCAAGCAGTACGGATGGCTGATCGTATCAGCCTATCAGTACGTATGAGTCATTTTTCATGTACTGATGGGACCAGTCTGGACAGTCCACGGTCCTTTGAGTTAAATCCTTCAATTCAGTATGGACAAGGCTGATCATATCAGTCTATCAGTACGTATGGGTCAATTTTTCATGGCCTGATGGACCAGTCTGGACAATTCTTGGTCCTTCCAGGCAGTTAGGATGGCTGATCGTATCAGCCTATCAGTACGTATGGGTCACTTTTCATGTACTGGTGAGACCAGTCTGGACAGTCCACGGGCCGTTGAGTTAAATCCTTCAATTCAGTATGGATAAGGCTGATATTATTAGTCTATCAGTACATATGGGTCGATTTTTCATGGCTTAATGGACCAGTCTGGACAGTCCTTGGTCCTTCCAAGCAGTACAGATGGCTTATCGTATCAGCCTATCTGTACGTATGGGTCATTTTTCATGTACTGATGGGACCAGTCTGGACAGTCAATGGTCCGTTGAGTTAAATGCTTCCATTCAGTACTGATAAGGCTGATCATATAGGCCTATAAGTACATATGGGTTGATTTTTCATGGCTTAATGGACATGTCTAGACAATCCTTGGTCCTTCCAGGCAGTATTGATTGCTAATCGTATCACCTTACCAGTACGTATTGGTCATTCAGTACAGATAAGGCTGATCATATCAGCCTATCATTACGTATTGGTCATTTTTCATGTACTGATGGGACCACTCTGGACAGGCCATGGTCCGTTCAGTTAAATCCTTCAATTCAGTACGGATAAGGGCGATCATATCAGTTATCAGTACGTATCATTCAATATTTCATGACCTGATACAGCAGTCAAAACATTCCTTGGTCCTTCCAGGCAGTCCGGATGGCTGAACCTATCAGTCTATCAGTACGTATTGGTCATTTTTGATGTACTGATGGGACCCGTCCGGACACTCCGTGGTCCATTGAGTTAAATCCTTCCATTCAGTACGTTCAATATGTATGGGTCAATTTTTCATGCCCTAATGGACCAGTCTGGACATTCCTTGGTCCTTTAAGGCAGTAGGGATGGCTGATCGTATCAGCCTATCAGTACGTATCGGTCAGTTTTCATATACTGATGGGACCAGTCCGGACAGTCCATGGTCCGTTGAGTTAAATCCTTCAGTTCAGTACAGATAAGGCTGATCATATCAGCCTATCAGTATGTATGATTCAATATTTCATGGCCTGATGGACTTGTCTGGATAGTACTTGGTCCTTCCAGGAAGTACGGATGGCTGATCGTATCAGCCTATCTGTACGTATGGGTCATTTCTCATGTACTGATGTGACCACTCTGGACAGTCCATGGTCCGTTGAGTTAAATGCTTCCATTCAGTACGGATAAGGCTGATCATATAGGCCTATAAGTACATATGGGTTGATTTTTCATGGCTTAATGGACATGTCTAGACAATCCTTGGTCCTTTTAGCCTATCAGTTTGTATGGGTCATTTTTCATGTACTGATGGGACCAGTCTTGACAGTCCATGATCCGTTGAGTTAAATCCTTCCATTCAGTACGGATAAGGCTGATAATATCAGCCTATCAGTATGTATGTGTCGATTTTTCATGGCTTTATGGACCAGTCTGGACAGTCCCTGGTCCATCCAGGCAAAACTAATGCCTGATCGTATCAGCCTATCAATACGTATGGGTCATTTTTCATGTACTGATCGGACCAGTTTGGACAGTCCATGGTCCGTTGAGTTAATTCCTTCCATTTAGTTTTGGTAAGGCTGATAATATCGGCCTATCAGTACGTATTGGTCGATTTATCATGGTCTGTTGGACATGTCTAGACAGTCCTTGGTCCATCCAGGCAGTACGGATGGCTGATCATTTCAGCCTATCAGTACGTATGGGTCATTTTTTATTTACTGATGGGACCAGTCGACGGTCCGTTGAGTTAAATCCTTCAATTCAGTATGGACAAGGCTGATCATATCAGCCTATCAGTACGTATTGGTCGATTTATAATGGTATGAGGGACATGTCTGGACAGTCCTTGGTCCTTCCAAGCAGAACGGATGGCTGATCGTATCAGCCTATTAGTACGTATGGGTTATTTTTAATGTACTGATGGGACCAGTCTGGACAGTCCATGGTCCGTTGAGTTAAATCCTTCCATTCAATACGGATAAGGCTGATCATATCAGCCTATAAGTACGTATGGGTCGATTTTTCATGGCCTGATGGACATGTCTAGACAGTCCTTGGTCCTTCCAAACAGTACGAATGGCTGCTCGTGTCAGCCTATCAATACGTATGGGTGATTTTCATGTACAGATTGGACCAGTCCACACAGTCCATGGTCCGTTGAGTTAAATCCTTCCATTCAGTATGGTTAAGGATCATAATATCAGCCTATCAGTACCTATTGGTCAATTTTTCATGGCATGATGGACCTGTCTGGACAGTCCTTGGTCCTTCCAGGTAGTACGGATGGCTGATCGTATCAGCCTAACAGTACGTATGGGTCATTTTTAATGTATTGATGGGGCCAGTCAAGACAGTCCATGGTCTGTTGAGTTAAATCCTTCCATTCAGTATGGAAAAGTCTGATCATATCATCCTATCAGTATGTATGGGTTTATTTTTCATGGCCTGATGGACTAGTCTGGACAGTCCTTGGTCCTTCCAGGCAGTACGGATGGCTGATCGTATCAGCCTTTGAATACATATGGGTCATTTTTCAAGAACTGATGGGACGAGTCTGGCCAGTCCATAGTCCGTTGAGTTACATCCTTCCATTCAGTATGAATAAGGCTGATCTTATCAGCCTATCAATACATATGGGTCGATTTTTCATGGCCTGATGGACAATCTGGAGAGTCCTTGGTCCTTCCAAGTAGTACGGATGGCTGATCATATCAGCCTATCAGTACGTATAGGTCATTTTTCAGGTACTGATGGGACCAGTCCGGACAGTTCACAGTCCGTTGAGTTAAATCCTTCAATTCAGTATGGACAAGGCTGATCATATCAGTCTATCAATACGTATGGGTCGATTATTCATGGCCGTATGGACCAGTCTGGACAGTCCCTGGTCCTTCCAGGCAGTACCAATGGCTGATCGTATCAGCCTATCAGTACGTATGGGTCATTTTTAATGTATTGATGGGGCCAGTCAAGACAGTCCATGGTTTGTTGAGTTAAATCCTTCCATTCAGTATGGAAAAGGATGATCATATCATCCAATCAGTATGTATGGGTCGATTTTTTATGGCATATTGGACTAGTCTAGACTGTTCTTGGTCCTTCCAGGCAGTACAGATGGCTGATCGTATCAGTCTATCAGTACATTTGGGTCAGTTTTTCATGGCCTGGTGGACCTGTCTGGACAGTCTTTGTTCCTTCCAGGCAGAACGGATTGCTGATCGTATCAGCCTATCAGTACGTATGGGTCATTTTTTCATGGTCTGATGGACCAGTCTGGACAGTCCTTGGTCCTTGCAGGTAGTACGGATAGCTGATCATATCAGCCTATCAGTACGTATGGGTAATTTTCATGTACTGATGGGACCAGTACGGACAGTCCATGGTTTGTTGAGTTAAATCCTTCCATTCTGTACAGTTAAGGCTGATAATATCAGCCTATCAGTACGTATTGGTCGATTTATCATGGTTTGAGGGACATGTCTTGACAGTCCTTGGTCAATCCAGGCAGTACATATGGCTGATCAGATCAGCCTATCAATACGTATGGGTAATTTTTCATGTAGTGATGGGACCAGTCCGGACAGTCCACGGTCCGTTGAGTTAAAGCCTTCAATTCAGTATGGGCAATGCTGATCATATTAGTCTATGAGTACGTATGGGTCGATTATTCATGGCCTTACGGACCAGTCTGGAAAGTCCCTGGTCCTTCCAGGCAGTACTGATGGCTGATCGTATCAGCCTATCAGTACGTAAGGGTCATTTTTCATGTACTGATGGGGCCAGTCAAGACAGTCCATGGTCTGTTGAGTTAAATCCTTCTATTCAGTACGGAAAAGGCTGATCATATCATCCTATCAGTACGCATGGGTCCATTTTTCATGGCCTGATGGACCAGTCTGGACAGTCCTTGGTCCTTCCAGGAAGTACGGATGGCTGATCGTATCAGCCTATCAGTACGTATGGGTCATTTTTCATGTACTGATAGGAGCAGTCTGGACTGTCCATGGTCTGTTGAGTTAAATCCTTCCATTCAGTACGGATAAGGCTGATCATATCATCCTATCAGTACGTATGGGTCGATTTTTTATGGCCTGATGGACAAATCTGGACAGTCCTTGGTCCATCCAAGCAGAATGGATGCCTGATCGTATAGCCTATCAATACATATGGGTAATTTTTCAAGTACTGGATGGACAAGTCTGGACAGTACATGGTCCGTTGAGTTAAATCCTTCCATTTAGTACGGATGGCTTATTGTATAAGCCTATCAGTACATATGGGTCATTTTTCATGTATTGATGGGACCAGTCCGGACAGTCCATGGTCCGTTGAGTTAAATCATTCCATTCAGTTTGGTTAAGGCTGATAATACCAGCCTATCAGTACGTATTGGTCGATTTATCATGGTCTGATGGACATGTCTGGACAATCCTTGGTCCATCCAGGCAATACGGATGCCTGATCGTATCCACCTATCAATGAGTATGGGTCATTTTACAAGTACTGATGGGACCAGTCTGGACAGTCCACGGTCCGTTGAGTTAAGTCCTTCAATTCAGTACATATAACGCTGATCGTATCAGCCTATCTGTACGTAAGGATCCATTTTTCATTGCTTGATGGACAAGTATGGACAGTGCTTTGTCCTTCTAGGCAGTACGGATGGCTGATCGTATCAGCCTATTAGTACGTATGGGTCATTTTTCATGTACTGATGGGACTAGTCTGGTCAGTCCATGGTCCGTTGAGTTAAATCCTTCCATTCAGTACGCTTAAGGCTGATCATATCAGGCTATCAGTAAGTATTGGCCAATTTTTCATGGCCTAATGGACATGTCTGGACAGTCCTTGGTCCATCTAGGCAGTATGGATGGTTGATCATATCAGCCTATCAGTACGATTGGGTCCATTTTTCATGGCATGATGGACAAGTCCGGACAGTCCTTGGTCCTTCCAAGCAGTACGGTTGACTGATCGTATCAGCCTATCAGTACGTATCAGTCAATTTTCATGTACTGATAGAAGCAATATGGACTGTCCATGATCCGTTGAGTTAAATCCTTCCATTCAGTATGAATAAGGCTGATCTTATCAGCCTGTCAGTACATATGGGTCGATTTTTCATGGCCTGATGGACAGTCTGGAGAGTCCTTGGTCCTTCCAAGCAGTACGGATGGCTGATCGTATCAGCCTATCTGTACTTATGGGTCATTTTTCATATACTTATAGGACCAGTCCGGACAGTCCATGGTCCGTTGATATAAATCCTCTGATTCAGTATGGACAAGGCTGATCATATCAGTCCATTAGTACGTGTGGGTCGATTTTTCATGGCCTTATAGATCAATCTGGACAATCCCTGGTCCATCCATGCAGTACAGAGGCTGATTGTATCAGCCTATCAGTACATTTGGGTCATTTTTCATGTACTGATGGGACATGTCTGGACAGTTCATGGTCCGTTAAGTTAAATCCTTCCATTCAGTATAGATAAGGCTGATCATATCAGCCTATCAGAACGTATGAGTCAAATTTTCATGGCATGTACAAGTCTGGAGAGTCCTTGGTCCTTCCAAGCAGTACGGATGGTTGATCGTATCTGCCTATCAGTTTTTATGGGTCATTTTTCATGTACTGATGGGACCAGTGCGGACAGTCCACAGTCGTTGAGTAAAATCCTTCAATTTAGTATGGATAAGGCTGATCATATCAGCCTATCAGTACGTATGGGTCCATTTTTCATGACCTGATAAACCAGTCTAGACAGTCCTTGGTCCTTCCAGGCAGTACGGATGACTGATCGTATCAGCCTATCAGTACGTATGGGTCATTGTTCATGGCCTGCTGGACCAGGCTGGACAGTCATTGGTCCTTCCAGGCAGTTCTGATGGCTGATCGTATCAGCCTATCAGTACGTGTGGGTCATTTTTCATGTACTGATGAGACCAGTCTGGACAGCCCATGATTCGTTGAGTTAAATCCTATCATTCAGTACGGATAAGGCTGATCATATCAGCCTATCAGTACGTATGGGTCGATTTTTCATGGCTTAATGGCCCAGTCTGGACAGTCCCTAGTCCATCCAGGCAGAATGGATGCCTGATTGTATCAGCCTATCAATACATATGGGTCATTTTTCAAGTACTGATGGGACCTGTCTAGACAGTCCATGGTCCGTTGAGTTAAACCCTTCCATTCAATACGAATAAGGCTTATCTTCTCAGCCATCAGTACATATGGGTCGATTTTTCATGGCCTGATGGACAGTCTAGACAATCCTTGGTCCTTCCAAGCAGTACGGACGGCTGATCGTATCAGCCTATCTGTACGTATGGGTCATTTTTCATGTACTGATGGGACCAGTCCGAACAGTCCACGGTCTATTGAGTTAAATCCTTCAATTCAGTATGGATAAGGCTGATCATATCAGCCTATCAGTATGTATGGGTCCATTTTTCATGGCCTGATGGACAAGTCTGGACAGTCCTTGGTCCTTCCAGGCAGTACGGATGACTGATCGTATCAGCCTATCAATACGTATCGGTCATTTTTCATGTACTGATACGAGCAGTATGGACAGTCCATGGTCCGTTGAGTTAAATCCTTCAATTCAGTACGGATACGGCTGATCATATCAGGCTATCAGTACGTATGGGTCAATTTTTCATGGCCTCATGGAACATTCAAGACAGTCCTTGGTCCTACTAGGCAGTATGGATAGCTGATCGTATCAGCTCATCAGTACGTACGGGTCATTATTCATGTACTGGTTGGACCAGTCCAGACAGTCCATGGTCCGATGAGTTAAATCCTTCCATTCAGTACTGTTAAGGCTGATAATATCAGCCTATTAGTACATATTGGTCGATTTTTCATGGCGTGATGGACCTGTCTGGACAGTCCTTGGTCCATCCAGGCAGTACAGATGGCTGATCAGATCAGCCTATCAGTACGTATGGGTAATTTTTCATGTACTGATGGGACAAGCCTGGACAGTCCATGGTCCATTGAGTTAAATCCTTCCATTCCGTACAGATAAGGCTGATCATATCAGCCTATCTGTACGTATGGGTCCATTTTTCATTGCCTGATGGACAAGTCTGGACAGTCCTTTGTCCTTCTAGGCAGTACGGATGGCTAATCGTATCAGCTTATTAGTACGTATGGGTCATTTTTCATGTACTGATGGAATAGTTTGGACAGTCCATGGTCCGTTGAGTTAAATCCTTCCCTTCAGTACGCTTAAGGCTGATCATATCAGCCTATCAGTACGTATTGGTCAATTTTTCATGGCATGATGGACATGTTTGTACAGTCCCTGGTCCATCCAGGCATGATGGATGGTTGATCGTATCAGACATCAGTAAGTATGGGTGATTTTTTCATGTACTGATGAGACCAGTCTGGAGAGTGCATGGTATGTTGAGTTAAATACTTCCATTTGGTACATATACGGTTGGTCATATCACCTTATAAGTACGTATGGGTAGATTTTTCATGGCCTGATGGACAAGTCTGGACAGTCCTTGGTCTTTCCAGGCAGTACGGATGGCGGATCATATCAGACTATCAGTACGTATAGGTCATTTTTCAAGTACTGATAGGACCAGTCCTGACAGTCCATGGTCCGTTGAGTTAAATCCTTCCATTCAGTACAGATAAGGCTGATCATATCAGGCTATCAGAACGTATGGGTCGATTTTTCATGGTCTGGTGGACTATTCTGGACAGTCCTTGGTCCTTCCATGCAGTATGGATGGCTGATAATATCAACCTATCAGTACGTATTGGTCGATTTATCATGGTCTGATGGACTTGTCTAGACAGTCCTTGCTCCATCTAGGCAGTACATATGGCTGATCGTATCAGCCTATCAGTACGTATGGGTCATTTTTAAGGTACTGATGGGACCAGTCTTGACAGTCTCTGGTTCATTGAGTTAAATCTTTCCATTCAGTACGGATAAGGCTGATTATATGAGCCTATCAGTACGTATGGGTTGATTTTTCATGGCCTGATGGACCAGTCTGGACAGTCCTCTGTCCTTCCAGGCAGTAGGGATGGCTGATCGTATCAGCCTCTCAGAACGTATGGGTCATTTTTCATGGCCTGATGGACCAGTCTGGACAGTCATTGGTCCTTCCAGGCAGTTCGGATGGCTTGTCATATTAGTACGTACGGGTCATTTTTTATGTACTGATGGGACCAGTCTGGACAGCCCATGATACGTTGAGTTAAATCCTTCCATTCAGTACGGATAAGGCTGATCATATCAGCCTATCAGTACGTATGGGTCGATTTTTCATGGCTTGATGGACCAGTCTGGACAGTCCCTGGTCCATCCAGGCAGAACGGATGCCTGATCGTATCAGCCTTTGAATACATATGGGTCATTTTTCAAGAACTGATGGGACCAGTCTGGACAGTCCATAGTCTGTTGAGTTACATCCTTCCATTCAGTATGAATAAGGCTGATCTTATCAGCCTATCAATACATATGGGTCGATTTTTCATGGCCTGATGGACAATCTGGAGAGTCCTTGGTCCTTCCAAGTAGTACGGATGGCTGATCGAATCAGCCTATCGGTACATATGGGTCATTTTTCATGTACTGATGGGACCAGTCCGGACAGTCCACGGTCCGTTGAGATAAATCCTCTAATTCTGTGTGGACAAGGCTGATCATATCAGTCCATTAGTACGTGTGGGTCGATTTTACAATCCCTGTTCCATCCATGCAGTACAGAGGCTGATTGAATCAGCCTATCAGTACGTATGGGTCAATTTTCATTTACTGATAGGACAAGTCTGGACAGTCCATGGTCCGTTGAGTTAAATCCTTCCATTCAGTACGGATAAGGCTGATCATATCAGCCTATCAAAACGTATGGGTCAAATTTTCATGGCCTGTACAAGTCTGGAGAGTCCTTGGTCCTTCCAAGCAGTATGGATAGCTGATCGTATCTGCCTATCAGTTTGTATGGGTCATTTTTCATGTACTGATGGGACCAGTGCGGACAGTCCACGGTTGTTGAGTTAAATCCTTCAATTCAGTATGGATAAGGATGATCATATCACCCTATCAGTACGTATGGCTGATCCTATCAGCCTATTAATATGTATGGGTCATTTTTCATGTATTGATGGGACCATTTTGGACAGTCCAGGGTCCATTGAGTTAATCCTTCCATTCAATACGGATTAGACTGATCATATCAGCCTATCAGTACGTATGGGTCGATTTTTCATGGCCTGATGGACATGTCTGGACAGTCCTTGGTCCTTCCAAACAGTACGGATGGCTACTCGTATCAGCCTATCAATATGTATGGGTCATTTTCATGTACAGATGGGACCAGTCCACACAGTCCATGGTCCGTTGAGTTAAATCCTTCCATTCAGTATGGTTAAGGATGATAAGATCAGCCTAGCAGTACGTATTGGTCGATGTTTCATGGCATGATGGACCTGTCTGGACAGTCCTTGGTCCTTCCAGGCAGTACGNCCTATCAATATGTATGGGTCATTTTCATGTACAGATGGGACCAGTCCACACAGTCCATGGTCCGTTGAGTTAAATCCTTCCATTCAGTATGGTTAAGGATGATAAGATCAGCCTAGCAGTACGTATTGGTCGATGTTTCATGGCATGATGGACCTGTCTGGACAGTCCTTGGTCCTTCCAGGCAGTACGGATGGCTGATCATATCAGCCTATCAGTATGTATGGGTCCATTTTCATGTACTGATGGGACCAGTCTGGACATTCCATGGTCCGTTAAGTTATATCCTTCCATTCAGTACGGTTAAGGCTGATAATATCAGCCTATCAGTACGTATTGGTCAATTTATCATGGTCTGATGGACTTGTCTAGACAGTCCTTGGTCCATCCAGGCAATACAGATGGCTGATCGTATCAGCCTATCAGTACGTAGGGGTCATTTTTCATGTACTGATGGGACCAGTCTTGACAGTCCATGGTCCGTTGAGTTAAATCTTTCCATTCAGAACGGATAAGGCTGATCATATCAGCCTATCAGTATATATGGGTCGATTTTTCTTGGCCTAATGGACAAGTCTGGACAGTCCTTTGTCCTTCCAGGCAGTACGGATGGCTAATCGTATCAGCCTATCAGTACATATGGGTCATTTTTCTTGGCCTGATGGACCAGCCTGGACAGTCATTGGTCCTTCCAGGCAGTTCAGATGGCTTGTCGTTCTAGTACGTACGGGTCATTTGTTATGTACTGATGGGACCAGTCTTGACAGTCCATGGTCCATTGAGTTAAATCCTTCCATTCAGTACGGATAAGGCTGATCATATCAGCCTATCAGTACATATGGGTCGATTTTTCATGGCCTAATGGACATGTCTGGACAGTCCTTTGTCCTTCCAGGCAGTACATGGCTAATCATATCAGCCTATCAGTAGGTATGGGTCAAATTTTTATAGCCTGATGGACTAGTTGGACAGTCCTCGGTCCTTGTAGGCGGTACGGATGGATGATCCTATCAGCCTATTAATATGTATGGGTCATTTTTCATGTATTGAGGGGACCATTTTGGACAGTCCAGGGTCCATTGAGTTAAATCCTTCCATTCAATACGGATTAGACAGATCATATCAGTGTATCAGTACGTATGGGTCGATTTTCATGGCCTGATGGACATGTCTGGACAGTCCTTGGTCCTTCCAAACAGTACGGATGGCTGCTCGTATCAGCCTATCAATATGTATGGGTCATTTTCATGTACATATGGGACCAGTCCACACAGTCCATGGTCCGTTGAGTTAAATCCTTCCATTCAGTATGGTTAAGGATGATAAGATCAGCCTAGTAGTACGTATTGGTCGATGTTTCATGGCATGATGGACCTGTCTGGACAGTCCTTGGTCCTTCCAGGGAGTACGGATGGCTGATCGTATCAGCCTATCAGTACGTATGGGTCCGTTTTCATGTACTGATGGGACCAATCTGGACATTCCATGGTCCGTTGAGTTAAATCCTTCCATTCAGTATGGTTAAGGCTGATAATATCAGCCTATCAGTACGTATTGGTCGATTTATCATGGTCTGATGGACTTGTCTAGACAGTCCTTGGTCCATCCAGGCAATACAGATGGCTGATCGTATCAGCCTATCAGTACATATGGGTCATTTTTCATGTACTGATGGGACCAGTCTTGACAGTCCATGGTCCGTTGAGTTAAATCTTTCTATTCAGTACGGGTAAGGTTGATCATATCAGCCTATCAGTACATATGTGTCGATTTTTCATGACCTAATGGACCAGTCTGGACAGTCCTTTGTCCTTCCAGGCAGTACGGATGGCTGATCGTATCAGCCTATCAGTACATATGGGTCATTTTTCATGGCCTGATGGACCAGTCTGGACAGTCATTGGTCCTTCCAGGCAGTTCAGATGGCTTGTCGTTCTAGTACGTACGAGTCATTTCTTATGTACTGATCGGACCAGTCTGGACAGTCCATGATCCATTGAGTTAAATCCTTCCATTCAGTACGGATAAGGCTGATCATATCAGCCTATCAACACGTATGGGTCGATTTTTCATGGCTTGATGGACCAGTCTGGACAGTCCATGGTCCATCCAGGCAGAACGGATGCCTTATCGTATCAGCCTATCAATTCGTATGGGTCATTTTTCAAGAACTGATGGGACTAGTCTGTACAGTCCATGGTCTGTTGAGTTAAATCCTTCCATTCAGTATGAATAAGGCTGATCTTATCAGCCTATCAGTACATATGGGTCGATTTTTCATGGCCTGATGGACAGTCTGGAGAGTCCTTGGTCCTTCCAAGCAGTACGGATGGCTGATCGTATCAGCCTATCGGTACATATGGGTCATTTTTCATGTACTGATGGGACCAGTCCGGACAGTCCACGGTCCGTTGAGCTAAATCCTCTAATTCAGTATGGACAAGGCTGATCATATCAGTCCATTAGTACGTGTGGGTCGATTTTTCATGGGCTTATGGACCAGTCTGGACAATCCCTGTTCCATCCATGCAGTACGTAGGCTGATTGAATCAGCCTATCAGTACGTATGGGTCAATTTTCATGTACTGATGGGACAAGTCTGGACAGTCCATGGTCCGTTGAGTTAAATCCTTCCATTCAGGACGGATAAGGCTGATCATATCAGCCTATCAAACGTATGGGTCAAATTTTCATGGCCTGTACAATTCTGGAGAGTCCTTGGTCCTTCCAAGCAGTATGGATAGCTGATCGTATCTGCCTATCAGTTTGTATGGGTCATTTTTTCATGTACTGATGGGACCAGTGCGGACAGTCCACGGTCGTTGAGTTAAATCCTTCAATTTAGTATGGATAAGGATGATCATATCACCCTATCAGTACGTATGGGTCCATTTTTCATGGCCTGATGGACAAGTCTGGAAAGTCCTTGGTCCTTCCCGGCAGTACGGATGGCTGATCGTATCAGCCTATCTGTACATATGGGTCATTTTTCATGTACTGATAGGAGCAGTATGGACAGTCCATGGTCCGTTGAGTTAAATCCTTCCATTCAGTACGGTTAAGGCTGATAATATCAACCTATCAGTACGTGTTGGTCGATTTATCATGGTCTGATGGACATGTTTCGACAGTCCTTGGTCCATCCAGGCAGTCAGATGGCTGATCGTATCAGCCTATCAGTATGTATGGGTCATTTTCATGTACTGATGGGACCAGTCTTGACAGTCCATGGTCCATTGAGTTAAATCCTTCCATTCAGTACGGATAAGGCTGATCATATCAGCCTAACAGTACATATGGGTCGATTTTTCATGGCCTAATGGACCAGTCTGGACAGTCCTTTGTTCTTCCAGGCAGTACGGATGGCTGATCATACAGCCTATCAGTAGGTATGGGTCGAATTTTTATAGCCTGATGGACTAGGTTGACATTCCTCGGTCCTTCTAGGCAGTATGGATGGCTGATCCTATCAGCCTATTAATATGTATGGGTCATTTTTCATGTATTGATGGGACCATTTTGGACAGTCCAGGGTCCGTTGAGTTAATCCTTGCATTCAATACGGATTAGACTGATCATATCAGCCTATCAGTACGTATGGGTCGATTTTTAATGGCCTGATGGACATGTCTGGACAGTCCTTGGTCCTTCCAAACAGTACGGATGGCTGCTCGTATCAGCCTATCAATATGTATGGGTCATTTTCATGTACAGATGGGACCAGTCCACACAGTCCATGGTCCGTTGAGTTAAATCCTTCCATTCAGTATGGTTAAGGATGATAAGATCAGCCTAGCAGTACGTATTGGTCGATGTTTCATGGCATGATGGACCTGTCTGGACAGTCCTTGGTCCTTCCAGGCAGTACGGATGGCTGATCGTATCAGCCTATCAGTACAAATGGGTCCATTTTCATGTACTGATGGGACCAGTCTGGACATTCCATGGTCCGTTGAGTTAAATCCTTCCATTCAGTACGGTTAAGGCTGATAATATCAACCTATCAGTACGTATTGGTCGATTTATCATGGTCTGATGGACATGTTTGGACAGTCCTTGGTCCATCCAGGCAGTACAGATGGCTGATCGTATCAGCCTATCAGTATGTATGGGTCATTTTCATGTACTGATGCGACCAGTCTTGACAGTCCATGGTCCATTGAGTTAAATCCTTCCATTCAGTTCGGATAAGGCTGATCATATCAGCATATCAGTACATATGGGTCGATTTTTCATGTCCTAATGGACCAGTCTGGACAGTCCTTTGTCCTTCCAGGCAGTACGGATGGCTGATCATATCAGCCTATCAGTAGGTATGGGTCGAATTTTTATAACCTGATGGACTAGTTGGACAGTCGTCGGTCCTTCTAGGCAGTACGGATGGCTGATCCTATCAGCCTATTAATATGTATGGGTCATGTTTCATGTATTGATGGGACCATTTTGGACAGTCCAGGGTCCATTGAGTTAAATCCTTCCATTCAATACGGATTAGACTGATCATATCAGCCTATCAGTACGTATGGGTCGATTTTTCATGGCCTGATGGACATGTCTGGACAGTCCTTGGTCCTTCCAAACAGTACGGATGGCTGCTCGTATCAGCCTATCAATATGTATGGGTCATTTTCATGTACAGATGGGACCAGTCCACACAGTCCATGGTCTGTTGAGTTAAATCCTTCCATTCAGTATGGTTAAGGATGATAAGATCAGCCTAGCAGTACGTATTGGTCGATGTTTCATGGCATGATGGACCTGTCTGGACAGTCCTTGCTCCTTCCAGGCAGTACGGATGGCTGATCGTATCAGCCTATCAGTATGTATGGGTCACTTTTCATGGCCTGCTGGACCAGTCTGGACAGTCCTTGGTCCATCCATTCAGTTCGGATGGCTGATCGTATCAGCCTATCAGTACGTATGGGTCATTTTTCATGTACTGATGAGACAACTCTAGACAGTCCATGATCCGTTGTGTTAAATCCTTCCATTCAGTACGGATAAAGGCTGATAATATCAGCCTATCAGTACGTATGGGTCGATTTTTCATGGCTTGATGCACCAGTCTGGACAGTCCCTGGTCCATCCAGGCATAACGGATGCCTGATCGTATCAGCCTATCAATACATATGGGTCATTTTTCAAGTACTGATGGGACCAGTCTAGACAGTCCATGGTCCGTTGACTTAAATCCTTCCATTCAATACGAATAAGGCTAATCTTCTCAGCCTATCAGTACATATGGGTCAATTTTTCATGGCCTGATGGACAGTCTGGACAATCCTTGGTCCTTCCAAGCAGTACGGACGTCTGATCGTATCAGCCTATCGGTTACGTATGGGTCATTTTTCATGTACTGATGGGACCAGTCCGGACAGTCCACGGTCCGTTGAGTTAAATCCTTGAATTCAGTGTGGACAAGGATGATCATATCAGTCCATTAGTACATATGGGTCGATTTTTCATGGCCTTATCGACCAGTATGGACATCCCCTGGTCATCAACACAGTACGGAGGCTGATTGTATCAGCCTATCAGTACGTAGGGGTTATTTTTCATGTACTGATGGGACCAGTCTTGACAGTCCATGGTCCGTTGAGTTAAATCTTTCCATTCAGTACGGATAAGGGTGATCATATCAGCCTATCAGTACATATGGGTCGATTTTTCATGGGCTAATGGACCAGTCTGGACAGTCCTTTGTCCTTCCAGGCAGAACGGATGGCTGATCGTATCAGCCTAACAGTACATATGGGTCATTTTTCATGGCCTGATGGACCAGTCTTGACAGTCATTGGTCCTTCCAGTCAGTTCAGATGGCTTGTCCTTCTAGTACGTACGGGTCATTTTTTATTTACTGATGGGACCAGTCTGGACAGTCCATGATCCATTGAGTTAAATCCTTCCATTCAGTACGGATAAGGCTGATCATATCAGCCTATCAGTACGTATGGGTCAATTTTTCATGGCTTGATGGACCAGTCTGGACAGTCCCTGGTCCATCCAGGCAGAACGGATGCCTTATCGTATCAGCCTATCGATACGTATGGGTCATTTTTCAAGAACTGATGGGACTAGTCTGTACAGTCCATGGTCCGTTGAGTTAAATCCTTCCATTCAGTATGAATAAGGCTGATCTTATCAACCTATCAGTACATATGGGTCGATTTTTCATGGCCTGATGGACAGTCTGGAGAGTCCTTGGTCCTTCCAAGCAGTACGGATGGCTGATCGTATCAGCCTATTGGTACTTATGGGTCATTTTTCATATACTGATAGGACCAGTCCGGACAGTCCACGGTCCGTTGAGATAAATCCTATAATTTAGTATGAACAAGGATGATCATATCAGTCCATTAGTACGTGTGGGTCGATTTTTCATGGCCTTATGGACCAGTCTGGACAATCCCTGTTCCATCCATGCAGTATGGAGGCTGATTGTATCAGCCTATCAGTACGTATGGGTCAATTTTCATGTACTGATGGGACAAGTCTGGACAGTCCATGGTCCGTTAGGTTAAATCCTTCCATTCAGTACGGATAAGGCTGATCATATCAGCCTATCAAAACGTATGGGTCAAATTTTCAAGGCCTGTACAATTCTGGAGAGTCCTTGGTCCTTCCAAGCAGTACGGATAGCTGATCGTATCTGCCTATCAGTTTGTATGGGTCATTTTTCATGTACTGATGGGACCAGTGCGGATAGTCCACGATCGTTGAGTTAAATCCTTCAATTCAGTATGGATAAGGATGATCATATCACCCTATCAGTACGTATGGGTCCATTTTTCATGGCCTGATGGACAAGTCTGGAAAGTCCTTGGTCCTTCCCGGCAGTACGGAAGGCTGATCGTATCAGCCTATCTGTACGTATGGGTCATTTTTCATGTACTGATAGGAGCAGTATGGACAGTCCATGGTCCGTTGAGTTAAATCCTTCCATTCAGTACGGTTAAGGCTGATAATATCAACCTATCAGTACGTATTGGTCGATTTATCATGGTCTGATGGAAATTTTTGGACAGTCCTTGGTCCATCCAGGCAGTACAGATGGCTGATCGTATCAGCCTATCAGTACGTATGGGTCATTTTCATGTACTATTGGGACCAGTCTTGACAGTCCATGGTTCATTGAGTTAAATCCTTCTATTCAGTATGGATAAGGCTGATCATATCAGCCTATCAGTACATATGGGTTTATTTTTCATGGCCTGATGGACCAGTCTTGACAGTCCTCCGTCTTTCCAGGCAGTATTGATGGCTGATCGTATCAGCCTATCAGTATGTATGGGTCATTTTTCATGGCCTGCTGGACCAGTCTGGACAGTCCTTGGTCCATCCATTCAGTTCGGATGGCTGATCGTATCAGCCTATCAGTACGTATGGGTCATTTTTCATGTACTGATGAGACAACTCTGGACAGTCCATGATCCGTTGTGTTAAATCCTTCCATTCAGTACGGATAAGGCTGATCATATCAGCCTATCAGTACGTATGGGTCGATTTTTCATGGCTTGATGGACCAGTCTGGACAGTCCCTGGTCCATCCAGGCAGAACGGATGCCTGATCGTATCAGCCTATCAATACATATGGGTCATTTTTCAAGTACTGATGGGACCAGTCTGGACAGTCCATGGTCCGTTGAGTTAAATCCTTCCNAGGCAGAACGGATGCCTGATCGTATCAGCCTATCAATACATATGGGTCATTTTTCAAGTACTGATGGGACCAGTCTGGACAGTCCATGGTCCGTTGAGTTAAATCCTTCCATTCAATACGAATAAGGCTAATCTTCTCAGCCTATCAGTACATATGGGTCAATTTTTCATGGCCTAATGGACAGTCTGGACAATCCTTGGTCCTTCCAAGCAGTACAGACGGCTGATCGTATCAGCCTATCGGTACGTATGTGTCATTTTTCATGTACTGATTTGACCAGTCTGGAAAGTCCACGGTCTGTTGAGTTAGATCCTTGAATTCAGTATGGACAAGGATGATCATATCAGTCCATTTGTACATATGGGTCGATTTTTCATGGCCTTATGGACCAGTCTGGACAATCCCTGGTCATCCATGCAGTACGGAGGCTGATAGTATCAGCCTATCAGTACGTATGGGTCATTTTTCATGTACTGATGGGACAAGTCTGGACAGTCCATGGTCCGTTGAGTTAAATCATTCAATTCAGTACGGATAAGTCTGGTCATATCAGCCTATCAGTACGTATGGGTCGAATTTTCATGGTCTGTACAAGTCTGGAGAGTCTTTGTCCTTCCAAGAAGTATGGATAGTTGATCCTATCAGCCTATCAGCACGTATAGGTCATTTTTCATATACTGATGGGACCAATGCGGACAGTCCACGGTCGTTTGAGTTAAGTCCTTCCATTCAGTACGGTTAAGGCTGATCATATCAGCCAATCAATATGTATGGTCCGATTTTTCATGGCCTTATGGACCAGTCTAGACAGTCCTTGGACCTTCCAGGCAGTACGGATGGCTGATCGTATCAGCCTATCAGTACGTATGGGTCATTTTTCATGTACTGATAGGAGAAGTATGGACAGTCCATGGTCCGTTGAGTTAAATCCTTCCATTCAGTACGGATACGGCTGATCATATCATGCTATCAGTACGTATGGGTCGATTTTTCATGGCCTCATGGACCAGTCTAGACAGTCCTTGGTCCTTCCAGGCAGTATGGATGGCTGATCGTATCACCTTATTTAGTATGTATGGGTCATTATTCATGTACTGATTGGACCAGTCCAGACAGTCCATGGTCCGGTGAGTTAAATCCTTGCATTCAGTACGGATAAGGCTTATCAGCCTATCAGTACGTATGCGTCGATTTTTCATGGCCTGATGGACTACTCTGGACAGTCCTTGGTCCTTCCAGGACAGTACGGATGGCTGATCGTATCAGCCTTTCAGTACGTATGATCATTTATCATGTACTGATGGGACTAGTCTTGACAGTCCATGGTCCGTTGAGTTAACTCCTTCCATTATGTACGGTTAATGCTGATCATATCAGCCAATCAGTACGTATTGGTGGATTTTTCATGGCCTGATGGACAAGTCTGGACAGTCCTTGGTCCATCCAGGCAGTACGAATGGCTGATCGTATCAGCATATAATTACATATGGGTCATTTTTCATGTACTGATGGGACCAGTATGGACAGTCCAAGGTCCGTTGAGTTAAATCCTTCCATTCAGTACATATAAGGCGGATCATATCAGCCTATCAGTACGTATGGTTTGATTTTTCATGGCCTGATGGACCAGCCTGGAGAGTCCTTGGTCCTTGAAGGCAGTACGGATGGATGATCGTATCAGCCTATTAGTACGTACGGGTCATTTTTCATGTACTGATGGGACCAGTCTGTACAGTCATGGCGAGATGGACATTTCTGGACAGTCCTTGGTCCTTCCAGGCAGTACGAATGTCGGATCTTATCAGCTTATCAGTACGTATGGATCATTTTTCAGGTATTGATAAGACCAGTCCGGACAGTCCATGGTCCGTTGAGTTAAATACTTCCATTCAGAACGGTTAACGCAGATCATATCATCCTATCAGTACGTAATTTTCAATTTTTCATGGCTGATGGACCTGTCTGGACAGTCCTTGGTCCATCCATGCAGTACGGATAGCTGATCGTCTCAGCCTATCAGTACATATGGGTAATTTTTCATGTACTGATGGGACCAGTCTTGACAGTCAATGGTCCGTTGAGTTAAATACTTCCATTCAGGACAGATAAAACTCATCCTATCAGCCTGTCAGTACGTATGGGTCCATTTTTCATGGCCTGATTGACAAGTCTAGACAGTCCTTGTCCTTCTTGGCAGTACGGATGACTGATTGTATCATCTTATTAGTACATTTGGGTCATTTTTCATGTACTGATGGGACCAGTCCGGACATTCCATGGTCCGTTGAGTTAAATCCTTCCATAAAGTACGGATAAGGTTGATCATATCAGCCTATCAGTACGTATGGGTCGATTTTTCATGACGTGATGGACCAGTCTGGACAGTCCTTGGTCCATCCAGGCAGTACCGATGGCTGATTGTATCAGCCTATCAGTATGTATGGGTCATTTTTCATGTACTGATAGGACAAGTCTGACAGTCCATGGTCCGTTGAGTTAAATCCTTCCATTTAGTACGGATAAGGCTGATCATATCAACCTATCAGTACGTATGGGCGATTTTTCATGGCTTGATGGACAAGTCTTGACAGTCCATGGTCCTTCCAAGCAGTACGGATGGCTGCTCGTATCAGCCTATCAATATGTATGGGTCATTTTCATGTACAGATGGGAAAAGTCCACACAGTCCATGGTCCGTTGAGTTAAATACTTCCATTAAGTATGGTTAAGGATGATAATATCAACCTATCAGTATGTATTGGTCGATTTTTCATGGTATGATGGACCTGTCTGGACAGTCCTTGGTCCATCCAGGCAGTACGGATGGCTGATTGTATCAGTCTATCAGTATGTATGGGTCATGTTTCATGTACTGATGGGACTAGTCTGGACAATCCACGATCTGTTGAGTTAAATCCTTCCATTCAGTACATATAACACGGATTATATTAGCCTATCAGTACTTTTGGTTCCATTTTTCATGTACTGATGGGACCAGTCCAGAAAGTTCATGGTTCGTTGAGTTAAATCCTTCCATTCAGTATGGTTTAGGATGATAATATCAGCCTATCAGTACGTATTGGTCGATTTTTCATGGCATGATGGACCTGTATGGACAGTCCTTGATCCTTCCAGGTAGGACTCATGGCTGAGCGAATCAGCCTATCAGTACGTATGGGTCATTTTTCATGTACTGATGGGACTAGTCCGGACAGTCCATGGTACGTTGAGTTAAATCCTTCCATTGAGTACCGTTAAGGCTGATAATATCAGCCTATCAGTATGTATTGGTTGATTTATCATGGTCTGATGGACATGTCTGGACAGTCCTTGGTCTATCCAAGAAGTACGGATGGCTGATCATATCAGCCTATCAGTACGTATAGGTTATTTTTCATGTACTGATGGGACCAGTCCGGACAGTCCACGGTCCGTTGAGTTAAATACTTCAATTCAGTATGGACAAGGCTGATCATATTAGTCTATCAGTACGTATGGGTCGATTATTCATGGCCTGATGGACCAGTCTGGACAGTTCCTGGTCCATCTAGGCAGTACGTATGGCTGAACGTATCAGCCTATCAGTATGTATGTGTCATTTCTCATGTACTGATGGGACCAGTCTTGACAGTCAATGGTCCGTTGAGTTAAATCCTTGCATTCAGTACAGATAAGGATGATCATATCAGCATGTCAGTACATATGGGTCTTTTTTTCATGGCCTGATGGACCTGTTTGGACAGTCCTTGGTCCTTCCAGGCAGTACGGATGGCTGATTGTATCAGCCTGTCAGTACGTATGGGTCATTTTTCATGTACTGATATGAAGAGATTGGTCAGTCCATGGTCCGTTGAGTCAAATCCTTCATTTTAGTATGGACAAGGCTGATCATATCAGTCTATCAGTATGTATGGGTCGATTATTTATGGCCTAATGGACCAGTCTGGACAGTCCCTGGTCCTTCCAGGCAGTACCGATGGCTGATCGTATCACCCTATCAATACGTATGGGTCATTTTTCATGTATTGATGGGGCTAGTCTGGACAGTCCATGGTCTGTTGAGTTAAATCCTTCAATTCAGTACGGTTGAGGATGATAATAATAGCCTATAAGTACGTATTGGTCGATTTATCATGGTCTGATGGACATGTCTGGACAGTCCTTGGTCCATCCAGGCAGTACAGATGGAATATCGTATTAGCCTATCAGTACGTATGGGTCATTTTTCATGTACTGATGGGACCAGTCTTGACAGTCCATGGTCCGTTGAGTTAAATCCTTCTATTCAGTACGGATAAGGCTGATCATATCAGCCTATCAATACGTATGGGTCAATTTTTCATGGCTTGATGGACCAGTCTAGACAGTCCTCCGTCCTTCCAGGCAGTACGGATGGCTGATCGTATCTTCCTATCAGTACGTATGGGTCATTTTTCCTGGCCTGTGGGACCACTTTGGACAGTCCTTGGTCCTTTCAGGCAGTTCGGATGGCTGATTGTATCAGAATATCAGTACGCATGGGTCATTTTTCATGTACTGATAGGACAAGTCTAGACACTCCATGGTCCGTTGAGTTAAATCCTTTCATTCAGTAGGGATAAGGCTGATCATATTAGCCTATCAGTACGTATGGGCGATTTTTCATGGCCTGATAGACAAGTCTGGACAGTCCTTGGTCCTTCCAAGCAGTAGGAATGACTGCTTGTATCTGCCTATCAATACGTATGGGTCATTTTCATGTACAAATGGGAAAAGTCCACACAGTCCATGGTCCGTTTAGTTAAATACTTCCATTCAGTATGGTTAAGGATGATAATATCAACCTATCAGTACGTATTGGTCGATTTTTCATGGCATGATGGATCTGTCTGGACAGTCCTTGGTCCATCCAGGCAGTATCAACCTATTAGTACGTATGGGTCATTTTTCATGTACTGATGAGACCAGTCTGGACAGTCCATCGTCCGTTAAGTTAAATCCTTCAATTCAGTAAGGATATCAGTACGTATGAGTCGATTTTTCATGTCCTGATCGACATGTTTAGACAGTCCTTGGTCCTTCCAAACAGTACGGATGGCTGCTTGTATCAGCCTATCAATACGTATGGGTCATTTTCATGTACAGATGGTACCAGTCCACCCAGTCCATAGTCCGTTGAGTTAAAACCTTCCATTCAGTATGTTTAGGGATGATAATATCAGCATATCAGTACATATTGGTTGATTTATCATGGTCTGATGGATATGTCTGGACAGTCCTTGGTCCATCCAGGCAGTACGGATGGCTGATCATATCAGCCTATCAGTACGTATGGGTCGATTATTCATGGCCTTATGGACCAGTCCGGACAGTCCCTGGTCCTTCCAGGCAGTACCGATGGCTGATCGTATCAGCCTATCAGTATGTATGGGTAATTTTTCATGTACTGATGGGGCCAGTCTTGACAGTCCATGGTCTGTTGAGTTAAATCCTTCCATTCAGTACATAAAAGGCTGTTCATATCATCCTATCAGTACATATGGGTCGATTTTTCATGGCCTGATGGACCAGTCTGGACAGTCATTGGTCCTTCCAGGCAGTTCGGATGGCTGATCGTATCAGCCTATCAGTACGTATGGGTCATTTTTGATGTACACATGGGACCAGTCTGGACAGTCTATGATCCGTTGAGGTAAATCCTTCCATTCAGTACGGATAAGGCTGATCTTATCAGCCTATCAGTACATATGGTTCAATTTTTCATGGCCTTATGGAGCAGTCTAGAAAGTCCTTGGTCCTTCCAGGTAGTACAGATGGCTGATTGTATCATCCTATCAGTACGTATGGGTCATTTTTCATGTACTGATGGGACCAGTCCGGACAGTCCATGGTCGTTGAGTTAAATCCTTCCATTCAGTACGGTTAAGGCTGATAATATCAGCCTATCAGTATGTATATGTCGATTTATCATGGTGTGATGGACATGTCTGGACAGTCCTTGGTCCATCCAGGCAGTACGGATGGCTGATGATATCAGCCTATCAGTCAGTACGTATGGGTCATTTTTCATGTACTGATGGGTCTAGTCCGTATGGGTTGAATTTTCAGCGTATCAGTACGTATGGGTTGAATTTTCATGGCCTTGTACAAGTCTGGAGAGTCCTTGGTCCTTCCAAGCAGTACGGATGGCTGATTGTATCAGCCTATCAGTATGTATGAGTCATTTTTCATGTATTGATAGGACCAGTGCGGACAGTCCATGGTCCGTTGAGTTAAATCCTTCAATTCAGTATGGATAAGGCTGATCATATCAGCCTATCAGTACGTATGGGTCCATTTTTCATGGCCTGATGGACAAGTCTGGACTGTCCTTGGTCCTTCGAGGCAATACGGATGGCTGATAATATCATCCTATTAGTACGTATTGGTCGATTTTTCATGGCGTGATGGACTTGTCTGGAAAGTCCTTGGTCCATCCAGGCAGTACAGATGCCTGATCGTATCAGCCTATCAGGACTGTCCAGACTGATCCATCAAGCCATGAAAAATCAACCCATACGTACTGATAGGCTGGTATGATCATCCTTAACTGTACTGAATGGAAGTATTTAACTCAGCAGACCATGGACTGTCCGGACTGGTCCCATCAGTACATGAAAAATGAACCATACATATTGTTAGGCTGATATAATCAGCCATCCGTACAGCCTGAAAGGACCAAGGACTGTCCAGACTGGTCCCATCAGTAGATGAAAAATAACCCATACGTACTGATAGGTTTATACCATCAGCAATCCGTACTGCCTGGAAGGACCAAGGACTGTCCAGACTGGTCCATCAGGCCATGAAAAATCGACTAATATGTACTGATAAGCTGAAATGATCAGCCTTATCCTTACTGAATGGAAGGATTTAACTCAACAGACCATAGACTGTCCGAACAGGTCCAACCAGTACATGAAAAATGACCCATACGTACTGATAGGCTAATACGTTCAGCCATCCGTACTGCCTGGACGTACCAAGGAGTGTCCAGACTGGTCCACCAGGGCATGAAAAATCGACCCATACATACTTATAAGCTGATATGATCAGCCTTATCAGTACTGAATGGAAAGATTTAACTCAACGGACCATGGACTGTCCTGACTGTTCCCATCAGTATATGAAAAAGGACCCATACATACTGATAGGCTTATACGATCAGCCATCCGTACTGCCTGGAAGGACCAATGACTGTCCAAACTGGTCATATCAGTACATGAAAAATAACCCATATGTACAGATAGGCTAATACTATCAGCAATCCGTACTGCCTGGAAGGACCAAGGACTGTCCAGAATGGTCCAACAAGCCATGAAAAATTGACCCATACATACTGAAAGGCTAATATGATCAGCCTTATCCGTACTGAATGGAATGATTTTAATCTACGGACCAAGGACTGTCCAGACTGGTCCCATCAGTACATGAAAAATAACCCATACGTACTGATAGGCTGATACCATCAGCAATCCGTTGTGCCTGGAAGGACCAAAGACTGTCCAGACTGGTCCACCAGGCCATGAAAAATAGACCCATACGTACTGATAACTGATATGATCAGCCTTATCAGTACTAAATGGAAGGATTTAACTCAACGGACCATGGACTGTCCGAACCGGTCCTATAAATACATGAAAAATGATGCATACATACTGATAAGCTGATACAATCAGCCATCCGTACTGCCTGGAACACCCAAAGACTGTCCAGACTGGTCCCATCATACATGAAAAATAACCCATATGTACAGATAGGCTGATACCATCAGCAATCCGTACTGCCTGGAAGGCCCAAGGAATGTCCAGACTGGTCCTCTCAGTACATGAAAAATAACCCATATGTACAGATAGGCTTATACTATCACCAATCCGTACTGCCTGGAAGGACCAAGGACTGTCCAGAATGGTCCAACAAGCCATGAAAAATTGACCCATACATACTGAAAGGCTAATATGATCAGCCTTATCCGTACTGAATGGAATGATTTTACTCTACGGACCATGGAATGTCCTGGCCGGTCCCATCAGTATATGAAAAATGACCCATACGTACTGATAGGCTGATACGATCAGCAATCCATACTGCCTGGAAGGACCAAGTACTGTCCAGACTGGTCCCATGAGTACATGAAAAATAACCCATACGTACTGATAGGCTGATACCATCAGCAATCCCTTGTGCCTGGAAGGACCAAAGACTGTCCAGACTGGTCCACCAGGCCATGAAAAATAGACCCATACATACTGATAACTGATATGATCAGCCTTATCAGTACTAAATGGAACGATTTAACTCAACGGACCATGGACTGTCCGAACCGGTCCTATAAATACATGAAAAATAATGCATACGTACTGATAAGCTGATACGATCAGCCATCCAAACTGCCTGGACCACCCAAAGACTGTCCAGACTGGTCCCATCATACATGAAAAATAACCCATATGTACAGATAGGCTGATACCATCAGCAATCCGTACTGCCTGGAAGGGCCAAGGACTGTCCAGACTGGTCCTCTCAGTACATGAAAAATAACCCATATGTACAGATAGGCTTATACTATCACCAATCCGTACTGCCTGGAAGGACCAAGGACTGTCCAGACTGGTCCCATCAGTACATGAAAAATAACCCATACGTACTGATAGGCTGATACCATCAGCAATCCGTTGTGCCTGGAAGGACCAAAGACTGTCCAGACTGGTCCACCAAGCCATGAAAAATAGACCCATACGTACTGATAACTGATATGATCAGCCTTATCAGTACTAAATGGAAGGATTTAACTCAACGGACCATGGACTGTCCGAACCGGTCCTATAAATACATGAAAAATAATGCATACGTACTGATAAGCTGATACGATCAGCCATCCGTACTGCCTGGACCACCCAAAGACTGTCCAGACTGGTCCCATCATACATGAAAAATAACCCATATGTACAGATAGGCTGATACCATCAGCAATCCGTACTGCCTGGAAGGGCCAAGGACTGTCCAGACTGGTCTTCTCAGTACATGAAAAATAACCCATATGTACAGATAGGCTTATACTATCACCAATCCGTACTGCCTGGAAGGACCAAGGACTGTCCAGAATGGTCCAACAAGCCATGAAAAATTGACCCATACATACTGAAAGGCTAATATGATCAGCCTTATCCGTACTGAATGAAAGGATTTTACTCTACGGACCATAGACTGTCCTGGCCGGTCCCATCAGTATATGAAAAATGACCCATACGTACTGATAGGCTGATATGATTAGCAATCCATACTGCCTGGAAGGACCAAGGACTGTCCAGACTGGTCCCATCAGTACATGAAAAATAACCCATACGTACTGATAGGCTGATACCATAAGCAATCCGTTGTGCCTGGAAGGACCAAAGATTGTCCAGACTGTTCCACCAGGCCATGAAAAATAGACCCATACGTACTGATAAGCTGATATGATTAGCCTTATCAGTACTGAATGGAAGGATTTAACTCAACGGACCATGGACTGTCCGAACCGGTCCCATAAATACATGAAAAATGATCCATACGTACTGATAGGCTGATACAATCAGCCATCCGTACTGCCTAGAACAACCAAAGACTGTCCAGACTGGTCCCATCAGTACATGAAAAATAACCCATATGTACTGATAGGCTGATGCCATCAGCAATCCGTTGTGCCTGGAAGGACCAAGGACTGTCCAGACTGGTCCATCAGGCCATGAAAAATCTACTCATACGTACTGATAGGCTGGTATGATCAGCCTTAACTCAACAGACCATAGACTGTCCGAACTGGTTCCATCAGTACATGAAAAATGACCCATTTGTACTGACGCGGCCAGTCTGGAATGTCCATGGTCTGTTGAGTTAAATACTTCCATTTAGTACGGATAAGGCTGATCATACCAGGAACTGGGTCCATCAGTACATGAAAAAAGACCTATACGTACTGATATGCTGATACGATCAGCCATCTGTACTGCCTGGAAGGACCAAGGACTGTCCAGACTGGTCCACCAAGCCATGAAAAATAGACCCATACGTAATGATAAGCTGATATGATCAGCCTTATCAGTACTGAATGGAATGATTTAGCTCAACGGACCATGGACTGTCCAAACTGGTCCCATCAGTACATGAAAAATGACTCATACGTACTGATAGAGTGATACGATCAGCCATCCGTACTGCCTGGAACAACCAAAGACTGTCCAGCCTGGTCCCATCAGTACATGAAAAATAACCCATACGTACTGATAGGTTGATACCATCTGAAATCCGTTGTGCCTGGAAGGACCAAGGACTGTTCAGACTGGTCCTTCAGGCCATGAAAAATCGACTCATACGTACTGATAGGCTGATATGATCAGCCTTATCCACACTTAACGGAAGGATTTAACTCAACGGACCATAAATTGTCCAAACTGGTCCCATCATTACATGAAAAATGACCCATACGTACTGATAGGCTAATACGATCAGCCATCCGTACTGCTGGGATGGACCAAGGACTGTCCAACCTGGTCCACTAGGCAATGATACGATCAGCTATCCGTACTGCCTGGAAGGACCAAGGACTGTCCAGCCTAATCCATCAAGCCATGAAAAATGACCCATACGGACTGATAGGTAATATGATCATCCTTATACGTACTGAATGGAAGGATTTAACTCAACAAACCATACTGTGATGACTGGTCCCATCAGTACATGAAAAATGACCCATACGTACTGATAGGCTGATATGATCAGCCATTCGTGCTGTCTGGATGGACCAATGACTGTCCAGATTGGTACATCAAGCCATGAAAAATCAAACCGTATGTATTGATACGCTTGTATGATCAGCCTTAACTGTATTGAATGGAAGCACTTAACTCAACGGACCATGGACTGTTCGAACTCGTCCCATCAGAACATGAAAAATGACCCATACGTACTGATAGGCTGATACGATAAGCCATCCGTACTGCCTGGAAGAACCAAGGACTGTCCAAACTTGTCTCATCAGTACATGAAAAATGACCCATACGTACTGATAGGCTGATACGATCAGCCATCCGTACTGCTTGGAAGGACCAAGGACTGTCAAGACTGGTCCACCAGGCCATGAAAAATCAACCCATACGTACTGATAAACTGATATGATCAGCCTTATCAGTACTGAATGGAAGGATTTAACTCAA
>MU106087.1:4295-24545 GCA_012274485.2 Sinapis alba | reverse complement strand
GACTGGTCCCATCAGTACATGAAAAATGATTCATACATATTGATAGGCTGATACGATCAGCCATCCGTCCTGCCTGGAAGGACCAAGGACTGTCCAGACTGGTCCATCAGGCCATGAAAAATCAACCAATACGTACTGATAGGCTGATATGATCATCCTTATCCATACTGAATGGAAAGATTTAACTCAAAGGACCATGGACTGTCCGGACTAGTCCCATCAGTACATAAAAAATGACCCATACGTACTGACAGGCTGATACGACCAGCCATCCATACTGCCTGGAAGGACCAAGGACTGTCCAGACTGGTCCATCACGCCATGAAAAATGACCCATACGTACTGATAGGCTGATATGATCAGCCTTATATGTATTTAATGGAAGGATTTAACTTAACGGACCATGGACTGTCCGGACTGGTCCAATCAGTACAAGAAAAATGACCTATATGTACTGATAGGCTGATACGATCAGCCATCCGTACTGCCTGGAAGGAACAAACACTGTCTAGACTGGTCCATCAGGCCATGAAAAATTGACCCATACGTACTGATATACTGATATGATCAGGCTCATCCGTACTGAATGGAAGGATTTAACTCAAAGAACCATGGACTGTCTGGACTAGTCCCATCAGTACATAAGAAATGCCCCATAGGTAATGCTAGGCTGATACGACTAGCCATCCATACTGCCTGGAAGGACCAAGGACTGTCCAGACTGGTCCATCAGGCCATGAAAAATTGACCCATACGTACGGATAGGCTGATAAGATCAGCCTTATATGTACTGAATGGAAGGATTTAACTTAACGGACCATGGACTGTCTGGACGGGTCCCATCAGTACAAGAAAAATTACCCATACATACTGATACGCTGATACGATCAGCCATCCGTCCTGCCTGGAAGGACCAAGGACTGTCCAGACTGGTCCATCATACCATGAAAAATCGACCCATACGTACTGATAGGCTGATATGATCAGCCTTATCTGTAGTGAATAGAAGGATTTTACTCAATAGACCATGGACTGTCTAGACTGGTCCCATCAGTACATGAAAAATAACCCATACATTCTGATAGACTGATACTATAAGCCATCTGTACTGCCTGGATGGACCAAGGGCTGTCAAGACTGGTCCATCAGACCATGAAAATCGACACATATGTACCGATAGGCTGATATGATCAGCCTTATCCGAACTGAATAGAAGGATTTAACTCAAACGACAATGGACTGTCCTGACTGCCCCATCAGTACATGAACAATGACCCATACGTACTGATAGGCTGATACAATCAGCCATCCGTACTGCCTGGAAGGACCAAGGACTGTCCAGACTAGTCCAATAGGCCATGAAAATGCAACCCATAGGTACTGATATGTTCATATCATCAGCCTTAACTGTACTGAATGGAAGGATTTAACTCAACGGACCATGGACTGTCCGGACCGGCCCCATCAGTACATGAACAGTGACCCATACACACTGATAAGCTGATACAATCAGCCATCCGTACTGCCTGGAAGGACCAAGGACTGTCCAGACTAGTCCAATAGGCCATGAAAATGCGACCCATACATACTCATAGGCTGATATTATCAGCCTTATCCGTACTGAATGGAAGGATTTAACTCAATGGACCATGGACTGTCCAGATTGGTTCCTTCAGTATATGAAAAACGACACATACGTACTGATAGGCTGATACGATCAGCAATCCGTACTGCCTGGATGAACCAGGAACTGTCCAGACTGGTCCATCAAGCCATGAAAAATCGACCCATACGTACTGGTAGGCTGATATGATCAGCCTTAACAGTACTGAATAGAAGGATTTAACTCAATGGACCATGGACTGTATGTACTGGTCCCATCAGTACATAAAAAATGACCCATATGTACTGATAGGCTGATCAATCAGTCATCTATCCTGCCTGGAAGGACCAAGGACTGTCCAGACTGGTCCATCAGGCTATGAAAAATCGACCCGTACGTACTGATAGGCTGATATGATCAGCGTTATCTGTACTGAATGGATGGATTTAACTCAACGGACCATGGACTGTCCAGAATGGTCCCATCAATGCATGAAAAATGACCCATACGTACTATAGGCTGATATGATCAGCCATCCGTACTGCCTGGAAGGAACAAAGACTGTCCAGACTAGTCCATCAGGCCTTGAAAAATCGACCCATACGTACTGATAGGCTGATATGATCAGCCTTATCCATACTGAATGGAAGGATTTAACTCAAAGGACCATGGAATGTCCGGACTAGTCCCATCAGTACATAAAAAATGACCCATACGTACTATTAGGCTGATACGACCATATATCCATACTTCCTGGAAGGACCAAGGACTGTCCAGACTGGTCCATCAGGCCATGAAAAATTGACCAATACGTACGGATAGGCTGATATGATCAGCCTTATATGTACCGAATGGAAGGATTTAACTTAACGGACCATGGAGTGTCCGGACTGGTCCCATCAGTACAAGAAAAATTACCCATACATACTGATAGGCTGGTACGATCAGCCATCCGTCCTGCCTGGAAGGACCAAGGACTGTCCAGACTGGCCATCAGGCCATGAAAAATCGACCCATACGTACTGATAGGCTAATATGATCAGCCTTATCTGTAGTGAATAGAAGGATTTAACTCAACAGACCATGGACTGTCTTGACTGGTCCCATCAGTACATGAAAAATAACCCATACGTACTGATAGACTGATACTATCAGCCATCTGTACTGCCAGGATGGACCAAGGGCTGTCAAGACTGGTCCATCAGACAATGAAAATCAACACATATGTACCGATAGGCTGATATGATCAGCCTTAACCGTACTGAATGGAAGGATTTAACTCAACGGACCATGGACTGTCTGGACTGGTCCCATCAGTACATGAAAAATGACCCATATGTACTGATAGGGTGATATGATCAGCCATCCGTACTGCCTGGAAGGAACAAAGACTGTCCAGACTGGTCCATCAGGCCATGAATAATCGACCCATACATATTGATAGGATGATATAATCAGCCTTATCCGTACTGAATGGAAGGATTTAACTCAAAGGACCATGGACTGTCCTGACTGGCCCCATAAGTACATGAACAATAACCCATACGTACTGATAGGCTGATACGTACTGCCTGGAAGGACCAAGGACTGTCAAGACTAGTCCAATAGGCCATGAAAATGCGACCCATAGGTACTGATAGGTTCATATGATCAGCCTTAACTGTACTGAATGGAAGGGTTTAACTCAACGGACCATGGACTGTCCGGACCGGCCCCATCAGTACATGAACAATGACCCATACATACTGATAGGCTGATACGATCAGCCATCCGTCCTGCCTGGAAGGACCAAGGTCTGTCCAGACAGGCCATCAGGCCATGAAAAATCGACCCATGTGTACTGATAGGCTAATATGACCAGCCTTATCTGTAGTGAATAGAAGGATTTAACTCAATAGACCATGGACTGTCTAGACTGGTCCCATCAGTACATGAAAAATAACCCATACGTACTGATAGACTGATACTATCAGCCATCTATACTGCCTGGATGGACCAAGGGCCGTCAAGACTGGTCCATCAGACCATGAAAATCAACACATATGTACCGATAGGCTGATATGATCAGCTTTAACCGTACTGAATGGAAGGATTTAACTCAACGGACCATGGACTGTCCGGACTGGTCCCATCAGTACATAAAAAAGACCCATACGTACTGATAGGGTGATATGATCATCCATCCGTACTGCCTGGAAGGAATAAAGACTGTTCAGACTGGTCCATCAGGCCATAAAAATCGACCTATATGTGCTGATAGGCTGATATGATCAGCCTTATCCATACTGAATGGAAGGATTTAACTCAACGGACCATGGACTGTCCAGAATGGTCCCAGCAGTACATGAAAAATGACCCATACGTACTATAGGCTGAAACGATCGGCCATCCGTACTGCCTGGATGGACCAAGGACTGTTCGGACTGGTCCATCAGGCCATTAAAAATTTACCCATACGTACTGATAGGCTGTTATGATCAGCCTTATATGTACTGAATGGAAGGATTTAACTCCACGGACCATGGACTGTCCAGACTGGTCCCATCAGTACATGAAAAATGACCCATACATCTTGATAGGTTGATACGATAAGTTATCCCACTTCCTGGATGGACCTAGGAATGTCCAGGCTGGTCCATCAGACCATGGAAAATCAGCCTTACCGTACTGAATAAAATGATTTAACTCAACAGACCATGGACTGTCCGGACTGGTCCCATCAGTACATGAAAAATGACACATATGTATTGATAGGCTGATACGATCAGCCATCCGTCCTGCCTGGAAGGACCAAGGACTGTCCAGACTGGTCCATCAAGCCATGAAAAATCGACCCATACGTCATGATAGGCTTATATGATCAGCCTATCCGTACTGAATGGAAGGATTTAACTCAACGGACCATGGACTGTCCAGAATGATCCCATCAGTACATGAAAAATGACCCATACGTACTATAGGCTGATAAAATCAGCCATCAGTACTGCTTGGATGGACCAAGGACTCTCCGGACTGGTCCATCAGGCCATGAAAAAGTGACCCATACGTACCGGTAGGCTGACATGATCAGCCTTATATGTACTGAATGGAAGGATTTAACTCAACAGACCATGGACTGTCCTGACTGGTCCCATCAGTACATGAAAAATGAATCATACATCCTGATAGGTTGATACGATAAGCCATCCGTACTGCCTGGATGGACCAAGGACTGTCCAGGCTGGTCCATCAGACCATGAAAAAATTGACCTATACGTATTAATGGGACCAGTCTAAACAGTCCATGGTCCGTTGTTTTAAATCCGTCCCTTCAGTACGGATAAGGATGATCATATCAGTCTAACATTACGTATGGGTCGATTTTACATAGCATGATGGACCAGTCTGGAACGTCCTTGGTCCTTCCTGGCAGTACAGATGGCTTATCGTATCAGCCTATCAATATGTGTGCGTCATTTTTCATGTACTGACGGGACCAGTCCGGCCAGTCCATGGTCCGTTGAGTTAAAACCTTCAATTCAGTACGGATAAGGGTGATCATATCAGCTTATCATTATGTATGGGTCTATTTTTCATTGCCTGATGGACCAGTCAAGACAGTCGTTGGTCCTTCCAGGCAGTACGGATGGCTGATCGTATCAGCCTATCAGTACGTATGGGTCATTTTTCATGTACTGATGGGACCAGGCCTAACAGTCCATGGTCCGTTGAGTTAAATCCTTCCATTCAATACGGTTAAGGCTGATCATATCAGCCTATCAGTACGTATTCGTCAATTCTTCATGCCTGATGGACCTATCTGGACAGTCCTTTGTCCATTCAGGCAGTACGGATGGCTGATTGTATCAGCCTCTCAGTACGTATGGATCATTTTTCATGTACTCAGGGGACCAGTCTGGACAGTCCATGGTCCGTTGAGTTAAATCTTTCCATTCACTACAGATAAGGCTGATAATATAAACCTATCAGTAAGTATGGGTCGATTTTTCACTGCTTGTAGACCAGTCTTGAAAGTCCTTGGTCCTTCCAGGCAGTACGGATGGATGATCGTATCAGCCTATCAGTACATATGGGTCATTTTTCATGTACTTATGGGAGCAGTTTGGACAGTCCATTGTCCGTTGAGGTAAATACTTCCATTCAATACATATAAGGCTGATCATATCAGCCTATTTTTACGTATCGGTCGACTTTTCATGGCCTGATGGACCAGTCTAGACACTCCTTGGTCTTTCCAGGCAATACAGATGGGTGATCGTATCAGCCTATCAGTACATGTGGGTCATTTTTCATGTAGTAATGGGACCAGTCCAGGCAGTCCATGGCATGTTGAGTTAAAGCCTTTCATTCAGTACGGATAAGGCTGATCATATCAGCCTATCAGTACGTATGGGTCGATTTTTCATGGCCTGATGGACCAGTCTGGACAGTCCTTGGTCCTTCCAGCCAGTACGGATGGCTGATCGTATCAGCCTATCAGTACGTATGGGTCATTTTTCAAGTACCGATGGGACCAGTCCTGACAGTCCATCGCCCGTTGGGTTAAATCCTTCTGTTCAGTACGGATAAGGCTGATCATATCAGCCTATCAGTACGTAGGGATTGATTTTTCATGGCCTGATGGACCAGTCTGGACAGTCCTTGGTCCATCCAGGCAGTACGGATGGCTGATCGTATCAGCCTATCAGTACGTATGGGTCATTTTTTTATGTACTGATGGGACCAGTCCAGACAGTTCATGGTCCGTTTTGTTAAATCCGTCCATTAAGTACGGTTAAGGATGATCATATCTGTCTATCAATACATATGGGTCGATTTTACAAGGCCTGACTGACCAGTCTGGACAGTCCTTGTTCCTTCCGGGCAGTACGGATTACTGATCGTATCAGCCTATCAGTATGTATGGGTCATTTTTCATTTACTGATGGGACCAGTCCGGACAGTCCATGATCCGTTGAGTTAAATCCTTCCATTCAGTACGGACAGGCCATGGTGCGAGGAACCGCACCAGCCAGGCCGTAAGACCTTGAGACAAGCGTTCCATCGTCCGGAATGAGGGTTAAGGGCATCAGGGAACTGAGATTTAACCAGGAATGAGTAGGAAAAGTGTTGGAAGAGTGAACCGGAAGCTGTATGAGGTCCGGTTTATGCTCTATCAGCTAGGTGCAGCTGGAAATCAGCTCACAAGACTTCAGTCAGCTGGAGATCAGTTCACAGTGACTTGATCATCTCACAGGAGCAGGAATATTAGCGCACTCAGCTGGGAACAGTTATGGGACAGTTCATCTCAGCTGGGAGGAGTGTTCCAGTGCGGACCAGTGTGGTCGGATCCGAGCGGTTACGGACCAAACCGGTGGGTCTGATTGGGATCGGTTATTGTTGATTGGTATTCAATTGGATCCGGTTTGTTTTAATTTTGAATCGATTTTGTGGAAAGGAAGAAAGGGAGAAATCACCAATGTGGCGGTTATGGACGGTTATGGGACGAAAATGCTCCCTTTTTCTTTACTTTGAGAAACTGCTCGTCCAGGCGGTTGGGAAAGGAAGTTATAATCGATTTCTTTTCCATTTTACTCCTGTCTGTCGAAATAGTATCGATAGAAACCATAGAAAAATCAGAGAAGAACTTTGAGAGAGAAAGAGAAAGAGAAACCGATTTGTGGTGTTTCCTTTGATTGATTCCGGTAGGATCAGGAAGTTGGAAAGGATGGATACAAGGCAGAAATAAAAAGAGAAGGAGATGGAGAAGTAGAAGGATCATCCCCTGGAGATCGTAATCCTAAGGTGAGAGGTGTGGCCAAGAACCAGTGAACATAACCAATGGTTAAGCCATCTGTGGTTATGGATCTGTCTGGTTCGGATGGTTACACCTTACTCTGAACTTATACTCTGTTCTTCATTTATTTCTTGTTGTGGTATTGGATGTTGATGTTTCAGGTATAAAGACACCGATTTTAGGCCTTGGCCGGATCAAATTTGTGATAATAGTCCATGGCCTTGGCCGGACTGATCTTGGCCGAGATCTATATGATCTAGGCCGAATTTGAGAATTTCCTTTTGGGAATCTCTTAGTTGATAATTATCATGACTTAGCATGAATTTTATTTAGTTTTCGGAATTTATTTGATGATGTTCAGTTTTGATTTATTTAGTCTGGGTTGATTCATTGGATTCTGATCATGGGAATCTCTTAGTTGGGAATTATAATGAGTTTTCAAGAATTTTAATTAATTTTTGGAGTACTTTTGATCCTATTGTGGAACTTGTGAAGTTATGCTTTAGCCTATTGTGCAACTTGTTTCTGCTGAACGAAGGAATGATGTTTGTTTTTGTTTTATCTATCTATGGAGTATCTATTTTCCTTATTGCTTCCGCTTGTATTCTGTTGTCAATGAACCTCAAATCTCTGATAAATACTTAGGAAAATATTGTCTTGAATCAGAATTAATGGAATCAAACTTGTAAGGATTGTTTGGTAAGACCGCGGTCTGGTTGGATTGAGTAATCAAGGATCGGGTCTTACAAGTTGGTATCAGAGCATTCTTGATTCTATGATTTGTTTGGGTTATTGATTCACCACACATCAGCTGTTGAGTCTCACGGTGAGTAGTATGAGCATTTATATGTTTGCTTGAAATGTTTAACTTAGGATTTTTTTGAGGTTTGTATGTTCTGTTGTGAACTAACCTTTGTGTGTATTTTGAATCCTAAGGTTACTAAGAAGACTAAGACTCGGAGAGGAAAGGATACGACTGGAGCATCCGGAACCGTGGGACAGGATGGTGCTGTTCAAACCGCACTGTTACCAGCTGGGACCAATCCAACCACAGTGTTACAAACTCAGGTGGAGTTGGGTAACAATGAGACCGGACTTCCATTGGATCCGATCCTTCCTACTGAGACTCGTGTGAATGCTGAGAATGGTCAGCAAAAACAAGTCCAAGTGGACGATGCGGTATCATCCAATGCTGCTGATGATAATGATCCAGGCATTGGTGCAGACAATGCTGGGATTTCTGGTGTGGAGGTGGTAGCTGAGCCATCTATGAGGGACATACTGGATGCTATGAAACTTATGGGAGCTCAGATGGTGGCCTTGACTCAGGCGTTCACCCCGACGGTGAATCCACCTGTTTCAGAGGTTACTCCTCCGGTTTGTGTGGCTGCTCAGGCGACTGGTGGCCGTCCGAGGCAGGTAGCTGAGCTGGTTGAGATCAATCCACCAGCTAGGCCTGTTCCCCGTATGGATTACCTGAAGGTTTTGAAGCACATCTCCAGGTTTGGGACCAAACACTTTGCTGGAAGTGTTGATCCTATGGAGGCAGATGAGTGGAGGAGTCGGTTGGTTCGTAACTTCCGCTCAACTAGTTGTCCTGAAGATTACCAGAAGGACATTGCAGTGCACTTCTTGGAAGGTGATGCACACAACTGGTGGTTGGCTCTTGACAAGCGTACCAATGGTACCATTGAACGCTTTGCTGATTTTGAGGTTGAGTTCAACCACAAGTACTTTCCAGATGAGGCTTGGGATCGTTTGGAGTCTAAGTTCCTGGAATTGGTCCAGGGACGCAGGACTGTTCGTGAGTATGAGGAAGAGTTCAACCGGCTCAGGCGTTATGTGGGTAAGGAGCTGTAGGACGAGGCAGTACAGGTCCATAGGTTAATCCGAGGCCTTAGGGCTGAACTCCGGACCTATTGCTCAGTCCGCACTTTCCACACTGTCTCTGAGTTGGTGGAACGGATGGCTATGCTGGAGACCAACCTTTCTGAGGAGGTCAAGCAGAAAGTGAAGAGTGTGTTGGTTTCCATGGCTCAAAGTAGTGACAAGAAGCGGATGAGGGACTCGGCTGAGGAGGGTAAAACCTCAAGTGGTAGGTCTGAGTGCCCTAAGTGTGGAAGATACCATGGTGGTGAGTGCTGGAAGGCCATGGGAGCCTGTACTCGCTGTGGTAAGATGGATCACTCTGCCAAGGACTGTCCAAGTCCGGCAAGTGACTCTAGGACTTGTCACCACTGCGGCCAAAAGGCACACTACCGCAGGGACTGTCCCAAGATGCAAAGCGGACAGAGTAAAGGGCGTGCAGAGGCAAGTAAGCTGGTTCAGAGCCGCGGCCAGACCTCAGCACAGCGTGTGTACGAGCTGTCCAAGGATAAGGATGAGGCTCAGCGTTACAAGGCGATCACTGGGACCTTAAGTATAGGTGGTGTGGAAACACATGTACTTTTCGATACTGGATCGACACACAGTTTAGTGAGTCCAGATATGGTCGAAAAGGGAATGTTCCGGTATTGAACCTGGAATAGTTCTGACAGAGTGGTTGCTGCTGGTGGGCAGATGATGAATGCACTAGGTCTGGTTAAGAACATTCCAGTGATGATCTGGGACAGGGCGATGCATGTAGATCTGATTGTTGTCCCCCTAAAGAATCATGAGGTGGTCTTGGGTATGGACTGGCTCTGATAGTATCGGGCAACTCTTGATTGTCACCGGGGAAGGGTGCAATTTTAGAATGAGTTTAGACCGCCGATCAAGTTCCAAGCGATTAAACCGACCTCTTGTTGTTTGGTGGTTCAGCAGTTCAGGTGGAAAGGATGCTTGGAAATGGTTGTGAGGCCTTTTAGGCTACCATTTACACCAATGAGGTCGTAGGGGGTGGTGACCCGGGGGGATACCGTTGGTCCGGGAGTTCCAGGATGTATTTGGGGTACTACAGGGCATTTCCCCTGATAGGGCTGACCCATTTGTGATAGAACTTGAACCCAGAACGGCCCCATTGTCCAAATGTCCATATAGAATGGCTCCAGACGATATGGCTGAGCTGAAGAAGCAACTATAGGAGTTGCTGGATAAGGGTTTCATACGCCCTATTGTATCACCTTGGGGAGCACCAGTTCTATTTGTCAAAAAGAAGGATGGTAGCTTCAGGTTATGCATTAGGTATCGGGGGTTGAATAGGGTGACTGTGAAGAACAAGTACCCATTACCCCAGATTGATGAGTTGCTGGATCAACTCCGTGGAGCTAAGTTGTTCTCCAAGATTGATTTGGCTTCTAGATATCATCAGATTCCAGTTACGCATGATGATATAAGAAAGACCGTGTTCCGAACTAGGTACGGCCACTATGAGTTTGTGGTCATGCCATTCGGACTGACCAATGCACCAGCTGCATTTATGAAGATGATGAATGGTATTTTCCAGGAGTACTTGGATTAGTTTCTGATTAACTTTTTTGATGATATACTCGTGTACTCCAAGACAAAGGAAGACCATGAGACGCATCTCCGGGCAGTGTTGGGGCGCTTGAGGGAACAGAAGCCCTTTGCTAAGTTAAGCAAGTGTAGTTTCTGGAAGAAGAGCATTGGTTTCCTTGGACACATAGTGTCTGCTGATGGAGTGTCCGTCGATCAAGAAAAGATCAAGTGTATACGGGAATGACCTCAGCCAAAGAGTGCTACTGAGTTAAGAAGCTTTTTGGGATTGCCTGTCTATTACTGGAAGTTTGTCAAAGGGTTCTTGAGCATATCTCAGCCTATGACTAAGTTGACAGGCAAGGACGTGAAGTTTGCATTGTCTGATTGTGGTGTTTCCCTTGATTGATTCCGGTCGGATCAGTCTGTGAAGTTGGAAAGGATGGATACAAGGAAGAAATACAAATATAAGGAGATGGAGAAGGAGAAGGAGTCGGCCCCTGGAGATCGTAATCCTACGGCGAGAGTTGTGGCCAAGAACCAGTGAACATAACCGATGGTTAAGCCATTTGTGGTTATGGATCTGTCTGGTTCGGATGGTTACACCTTACTCTGATTTTATACTCTGTTCTTCAAATATTTCTTGTTGTGGTATTGGATGTTGATGTTTCAGGTGTGAAGACACCGATTTTAGGCCTTGGCCAGATCAAATTAGTTATAATAGTCCATGGCCTTGGCCGGACTGATCTTGGACGAGATCTATATGATATAGGCCGAATTTGATAATTTCCATTTGTTAATCTCTTAGTTAATTATTATCATGAATTATCATGAATTTTAATTAGTTTTTAGGAATTGATTTGATGATGTTCAGTTTTGATTTATTTTACTGATCATGATCGGGATCCATATGGTCTGGATTGATTCATTGGATTATGATCACAGGAATCTCTTAGTTGGGAATTATAATGAGTTTTCATGAAATTTAATTAATTTTTGGAGTACGTTTGAAAATGGCCAGACGTGGCATTGATGTGTAAAGTGGTGTTTAGAATCATTTCCAACCATGCAGTGTGATAGTATTATTGTGTAATAAACTGATCATGTGTTTGTGTTGTGTGATTGTGTTGGTCTCAGGTACAAACTTGGACCGTGGTAAAGGAAAGGCACCGTGAAGACTCAGGCCATGGGAAGATGTGTGGTGAATGGGTCATACATAACTGTCGTGTTTTCTTAATAGTCTATTGTGGAACTTGTGAACTTATGCTTTAGCTTATTGTGCAACTTGTTTCTGCTGAACGAAGGAATGATGTTTGTTTCTGTTTTATCTATCTATGGAGTATCTATTTTCCTTATTGCTTCCGCTTGTATTCTGTTGTCAATGAACCTTAAATCTCTGATAAATACTTAGGAAAATAGTGTCTTGAATCGGAAGTAATGGAATCAAACTTGTTAGGATTGTTTCGTAAGACCACGGTCTGGTTGGATTGAGGAATCCAGGATCGGGCCTTACAATATCAGCCTATCAGTATGGATTCGTTATTTTTCATGGCCTGATGGAACTATCTGGACATTCCTTTGTCCATCCAGGCAGTACGGATGGGTGATCGTATCAGCCTATCAGTACGTATGGGTAATTTTTCATGTACTCATGGGACCAGTCTGGACAGTCAATGGTCTGTTGAGTTAAATCCTTCCATTTACTATACCAGCCTAACAGTACGTATGGGTTGATTTTTCATGGCTTGTAGACTAGTCTAGAAAGTCCTTGGTCCTTCCAGGCAGTACGGATGGCTAATCGTATCAGCCTATCACTAAGTATGGGTCATTTTTCATGTGCTGGTGGGAGCATTCTGGACAGTCCATTGTCCGTTGAGTTAATCCTTCCGTTCAGTACGGATAAGGCTGATAATATCAGCCTATCAGTAAGTATGGGTCGAATTTTCATGAGCTGATGGACCAGTCTAGACACTCCTTGGTCGTTCCAGGCAGTACGGATGGCTTATCGTATCAGCCTATCAGTACGTATGGGTCATTTTTTATGTACTGATGGGACCAGTCCGGACAGTCCATGGTCCGTTGAGTAAATCCTTCCATTCAGTACGGATAAGGCAGATCATATCAGCCTATCAGTTCGTATGGGTCATTTTTCATGTACAGATGGGACGAGTCCTGACAGTCCATCATCGTCCGTTGAGGTAAATCCTTCAATTCAGTACGGATAAGGCTGATCATATCAGCCTATCAGTACGTAGGGGTCCATTTTTCATGGCCTGATGGACAAGTGTGGACAGTCCTTGGTCCATCCAGACAGTACGGATGGCTGATCGTATCAGTCTATGAGTATGTATGGGTCATTTTTCATGTACTGATGGGAACAGTCAACACAGTTCATGGTCAGTTGTGTTAAACCCGTCTATTCAGTACGGATGCGGATGATCATTTCAGTCTACCAATACGTATGGGTCGATTTTATATGGCCTGATGGACCAGTCTTGACAGTCGTTCGTCCTTCTGGGCAGTACGGATGGCTGATCGTATCAGCCTATCAGTATGTATGGGTCGATTTTTCATGGCCGGATGGACCAGTATAGAAAGTCATTGGTTCTTACAGGCAGTACGGATTGCTGATCGTATCAGCCTATCAGTACGTGTGAGTCATTTTTCATGTACTGATGGGACCAGTACGGACAGTCCATGGTCCGTTGAGTTAAATCCTTCAATTCTGTACAGATAAGGGTGATCATATCAGCTTATCAGTAGGTATCGATCAATTTTTCATGGCCTGATGGACCAGTCATGACATTCCTTGGTCCTTCCAGGCACTACGGATAGCTGATCCTATCAGCCTATCAGTATGTATTGGTCATTTTTCATTTTTAATTAAATTCTTCCATTCAATACGGATAAGGCTGATCATATCAGCATATGAGTACGTAGGGGTCGAATTTTCATGGCCTGGTGGACCAGTCTGGACAGTCCTTGGTCCTTCCAGGCAGTACGGATGGCTGATTGTATCAGCCTATCAGTACGTATAAGTCATTTTTCATGTACTAATGGGACTAGTCTGGACAGTCCATGGTCTGTTTAGTTAAATCCTTTCATTCAGTACAGATAAGGCTTATCATATCAGCCTATCAATACGTATCGGTCGATTTTTCATGGCCTGATGGACATGTTTGGAAATTCCTTGGTCTTTCGGGGCAGTACGGCTAGCTGATCGTATCAGCATATCAGTACATATGGGTTATTTTCATGTACTGATGGGACCATTCCGGACAGACCATGGGCTGTTGAGTTAAATCCTTCCAATCAGTACAGATAAGGCTGATCATATCAGCCTATCAGTACGTATGATCCAATTTTTCATGGCATGATGGACTTGCCTGGACAGTCCTTGGTCCTTCCAAGCAGTACGGATGGCTGATCGTATCATCCTATCGGTACGAATGGTTCATTTTTCATGTACTGACGTGACCAGTCTGGACAGTCCATGGTCCGTTGAGTTAAATGCTTCAATTCAGTATGGATAAGGCTGATCATATCAGCCTATCAGTACCTATGGGTTGATTTTTCATGGCCTGGGGGACCAGTTTGGACAGTCCTTGGTCCTTCCAGGCAGTACGGATGGTTGATTGTATAAGCCTATCAGTACGTATGGGTTATTTTTTATGTACTGATGGGACCAGTCCGGACAATCCATTATCCGTTGATTAAATACTACCATTCAGTACGGATAATGCTTTTCATATCAGCCTATGAATACGTAGGGGTCGATTTTTCATGGCTTGATGGACCAGTCTGGACAGTCCTTGGTCCTTCCAGGCAGTACGGATGGCTGATTGTGTCAACCTATCAGTACGTATGAGTTATTTTTATGTATTGATGGGACCATTCCGGACAGTCCATGGCAGTTGAGTTAAATCCTTTCATTCAGTATGGTTAAGGCTGATAATATCAGCCTATCAATACGTATTGGTCGATGTTTCATAGTCTGATGGACATGTCTGGAAAGTCCTTGGTCCATCGAGGCAGTACGGATGGATGATCGTATCAGCCTATCAGGACTTATGGGTCATTTCTCATGTACTGATGGGACCAGTCCAGACAGTCCATGGTCCATTGAGTTAAATCCTTCCATTCCGTACGGTTAAGGCTGATAATATCAGCCTATGATTACGTATTGGTCGATGTTTCATGGTCTGATGTACATGTCTGGAGAGTCCTTGGTCCATCCATGTAGTACAAATGGCTGATCGTATCAGCCTANACCAGTCTGGACAGTCCTTGGTCCTTCCAGGCAGTACGGATGGCTGATTGTGTCAACCTATCAGTACGTATGAGTTATTTTTATGTATTGATGGGACCATTCCGGACAGTCCATGGCAGTTGAGTTAAATCCTTTCATTCAGTATGGTTAAGGCTGATAATATCAGCCTATCAATACGTATTGGTCGATGTTTCATAGTCTGATGGACATGTCTGGAAAGTCCTTGGTCCATCGAGGCAGTACGGATGGATGATCGTATCAGCCTATCAGGACTTATGGGTCATTTCTCATGTACTGATGGGACCAGTCCAGACAGTCCATGGTCCATTGAGTTAAATCCTTCCATTCCGTACGGTTAAGGCTGATAATATCAGCCTATGATTACGTATTGGTCGATGTTTCATGGTCTGATGTACATGTCTGGAGAGTCCTTGGTCCATCCATGTAGTACAAATGGCTGATCGTATCAGCCTATCAGTACGTATGGGTCATTTTTCATGTACTGATGGGACCAGTCTAGACATTTCATGGTCCGTTGTGTTAAATCCGTCCATTCAGTACGGATATGGATGATCATATCAGTCTATCAATACGTATGGGTCAATTTTATATGGCCTGATGGACCAGTCTGGACAGTCCTTGGTCCTTCTGGGTTTTACGGATGGCTTATCGTATCAGCTTACCAATATGTATGGGTCGATTTTTCATGGCCTGATGACCAGTATGGACAGTCCTTGGTCCTTCCAGGCAGTACGGATGGCTGATTGTGTCAACCTATCAGTACATATGAGGCATTTTTATGTATTGATGGGACCATTCCGGACAGTCCATGGTAGTTGAGTTAAATCCTTGCATTCAGTATGGTTAAGGCTGATAATATCAGCCTATCAATACGTATTGGTTGATGTTTCATAGTCTGATGGACATGTCTGGAGAGTCCTTGGTCCATCGAGGCGGTACGGATGGATGATCGTATCATCCTATCAGGACTTATGGGTCATTTCTCATGTACTGATGGGACCAGTCCAGACACTCCATGGTCCATTGAGTTAAATCCTTCCATTCCGTACGGTTAAGGCTGATAATATCAGCCTATCAATACGTATTGGTCGATGTTTCATAGTCTGATGGACATGTCTGGAGAGTCCTTGGTCCATCGAGGCAGTACGGATGGATGATCCTATCAGCCTATCAGGACTTATGGGTCATTTCTCATGTACTGATGGGACCAGTCCAGACACTCCATGGTCCATTGAGTTAAATCCTTCCATTCCGTACGGTTAAGGCTGATAATATCAGCCTATCAATACGTATTGGTCGATGTTTCATAGTCTGATGGACATGTCTGGAGAGTCCTTGGTCCATCGAGGCAGTACGGATGGATGATCGTATCATCCTATCAGGACTTATGGGTCATTTCTCATGTACTGATGGGACCAGTCCAGACACTCCATGGTCCATTGAGTTAAATCCTTCCATTCCGTACGGTTAAGGCTGATAATATCAGCCTATCAATACGTATTGGTCGATGTTTCATAGTCTGATGGACATGTCTGGAGAGTCCTTGGTCCATCGAGGCAGTACGGATGGATGATCGTATCATCCTATCAGGACTTATGGGTCATTTCTCATGTACTGATGGGACCAGTCCAGACACTCCATGGTCCATTGAGTTAAATCCTTCCATTCCGTACGGTTAAGGCTGATAATATCAGCCTATCAATACGTATTGGTCGATGTTTCATAGTCTGATGGACATGTCTGGAGAGTCCTTGGTCCATCGAGGCAGTACGGATGGATGATCGTATCATCCTATCAGGACTTATGGGTCATTTCTCATGTACTGATGGGACCAGTCCAGACACTCCATGGTCCATTGAGTTAAATCCTTCCATTCCGTACGGTTAAGGCTGATAATATCAGCCTATCAATACGTATTGGTCGATGTTTCATAGTCTGATGGACATGTCTGGAGAGTCCTTGGTCCATCGAGGCAGTACGGATGGATGATCGTATCATCCTATCAGGACTTATGGGTCATTTCTCATGTACTGATGGGACCAGTCCAGACACTCCATGGTCCATTGAGTTAAATCCTTCCATTCCGTACGGTTAAGGCTGATAATATCAGCCTATCAATACGTATTGGTCGATGTTTCATAGTCTGATGGACATGTCTGGAGAGTCCTTGGTCCATCGAGGCAGTACGGATGGATGATCGTATCATCCTATCAGGACTTATGGGTCATTTCTCATGTACTGATGGGACCAGTCCAGACACTCCATGGTCCATTGAGTTAAATCCTTCCATTCCGTACGGTTAAGGCTGATAATATCAGCCTATCAATACGTATTGGTCGATGTTTCATAGTCTGATGGACATGTCTGGAGAGTCCTTGGTCCATCGAGGCAGTACGGATGGATGATCCTATCAGCCTATCAGGACTTATGGGTCATTTCTCATGTACTGATGGGACCAGTCCAGACAGTCCATGGTCCATTGAGTTAAATCCTTCCATTCCGTACGGTTAAGGCTGATAATATCAGCCTATGATTTCGTATTGTCGATGTTTCATGGTCTGATGTACATATCTGGAGAGTCCTTGGTCCATCCAGGCAGTACGGATGGCTGATCGTATCAGCCTATCAGTACGTATGGGTCATTTTTCATGTACTGATGGGACCAGTCTAGACATTTCATGGTCCGTTGTGTTAAATCCGTCCATTCAGTACGGATATGGATGATCATATCAGTCTATCAATACGTATGGGTCAATTTTATATGGCCTGATGGACCTGTCTGGACAGTCCTTGGTCCTTCTGGGTTTTACGGATGGCTTATCGTATCAGCTTATCAGTATGTATGGGTCGATTTTTCATGGCCTGATGACCAGTATGGACAGTCCTTAGTCCTTCCAGGCAGTACGGATTGCTGATCATATTAGCCTATCAGAACGTATGGGTCATTTTTCATGTACTGACAGACCAGTCCGGACAGTCCTTAGTCTGTTGAGTTAAATCCTTCTATTCAGTACGGTTAAGGCTATTAATATCAGCCTATCAGTATGATTCGATTTTTCATGGCATGATGGACTTGTCTGGACAGTCCTTGGTCCTTCCAAGCAGTACGGATGGCTGATCGTATCAGCCTATCAGTACGAATGGGTCACTTTTCATGTACTGATGTGACCAGTCTGGACAGTCCATGGTCCGTTGAGTTAAATGCTTCCATTCAGTATGGATAAGGCTTATCATATCATCCTATCAGTACGTATGGGTCAATTTTTTATGGCCTGATGGACCAGTTTGGACAGTCCTTGGTCCTTCCAGGCAGTACGGATGGCTGATCTTACCAGCCTATAAGTACGTATGGGTTATTTTTCATGTACTGATGGGACTAGTCCGGACAGTCCATCGTCCGTTGAGTTAAATCCTCCCTTTCAGTATGGATAAGGCTGATCATATCAGCCTATCAGTACGTAGGGGTCCTTTTTTCATGGCCTGATGGACCAGTCTGGACAGTCCTTGGTCCATCCAGGCAGTACGGATTGCTGATCGTAACAGCCTATCAGTAAGTATGGGTCATTTTTCATGAACTGGTGGGACCAGTCCTTGGTCCGTTTAGCTAAATCCTTCAATTCAGTACAAATAAGGCCGAACATATCAGCATATCAGTACGTATGGGTCAATTTTTCATGGCCTAATTGACCAGTCTGGACAGTCTTTGGTCCTTCCAGGTAGTACGGATGGCTGATCGTATCAACCTATCATTACGTATGGGTCATTTTTCATGTACTGATGGGACCAGTCTTGACAGTCCATGATCAGTTGAGTTAAATCCTTCCAATCAGTCTGGTTAAGAATGATAATATCAGCTTATCAATATGTATTGGTCGATGTTTCATGGTTTGATGGACCTGTCTGAGAGTCCTAGGTCCATCCAGGCAGTACGAATGGCTGATCGTAACAGCCTATCAGTACTTATGGGTCATTTCTCATGTACTGATGGGACCAGTCCGGACAGTACATGATCTGTTGAGTTAAATCCTTCCATTCAGTACGGATAAGGAAGATCATATCAGCCTATCAGTACGTATGGGTCGATTTTTCATGTACTGATGGGACAAGTCCTGACAGTCCATTGTCCGTTGAGTTAAATCCTTCCATTTAGTACGGATAAGGCTGATCATATCAGCCTATCAGTATGTAGGGGTCCATTTTTCATGGCCTGATGGACAATTCTGGACAGTCCTTGGTCCATCCAGGCAGTACGGATGTCTGATCGTATAAGCCTATCAATACGTATGGGTCATTTTTCATGTACTGATGGGACCAGTCTAGACATTTCATGGTCCGTTGTGTTAAATCCGTCCATTCAGTACGGATATGGATGATCATATCAGTCTATCAGTACGTATGGGTCAATTTTATATGGCCTGATGGACCAGTCTGGACAGTCCTTGATCCTTCCGGGTTTTACGAATGGTTGATCGTATAAGCTTATCAGTATGTATGGGTCGATTTTTCATGGCCTGATGACCAGTATGGACAGTCCTTGGTCCTTTCAGGCAGTACGGATTGCTGATCATATTAGCCTATCAGAACGTATGGGTCATTTTTCATGTACTGACAGACCAGTCCGGACAGTCCTTCGTCTGTTGAGTTAAATGCTTCCATTCTGTACGGATAAGGCTGATCATATAAGCCTATCAGTACATATGGGTTATTTTTTATGTACTGATGGGACCAGTCCGGACAATCCATTGTCCGTTGATTAAATACTACCATTCAGTACGGATAATGCTTTTCATATCAGCCTATGAATACGTAGGGGTCGATTTTTCATGGCTTGATGGACCAGTCTGGACAGTCCTTGGTCCTTCCAGGCAGTACGGATGGCTGATCGTGTCAACCTATCAGTACGTATGAGTTATTTTTATGTATTGATGGGACCATTCCGGACAGTCCATGGCAGTTGAGTTAAATCCTTTCATTCAGTATGGTTAAGGCTGATAATATCAGCCTATCAATACGTATTGGTCGATGTTTCATAGTCTGATGGACATGTCTGGAAAGTCCTTGGTCCATCGAGGCAGTACGGATTGATGATCGTATCAGCCTATCAGGACTTATGGGTCATTTCTCATGTACTGATGGGACCAGTCCAGACAGTCCATGGTCCATTGA
>MU106086.1:53409-204128 GCA_012274485.2 Sinapis alba | reverse complement strand
ATATCACCATTGTCTCTTGCTTCACTGCTAATTGCTTTGACTCATCCTTGTCACCCATTGTGAATTACGAGTATTGCTCAGCCCTTCTTGGAACTTTGAACAATTTTATGCAGATCTCTGCTCTGATACCATGAAAATATGATTGAAAGCGTGTGTTTATTGATCAAAGATACATGAGTATATATACATATCTTTCACCAACTCTTATGATACTCTAGGATCTATCCTACGACTTCATCATTATCTGAACATAAATATATTTCTAACAATTACATGTCATTATCCGCTAATAGATGTAAAGATATACAAAAAGATAAAATGAAATAGGTATAGAAATGCGATATAGAGTATAGATCAGCCTGAGTCATCAAGTCATAGGCATCAACCAAAACTTACCTTCATAACTACAATTACGAAGAAGCGCAGTAACGATATAACGTGTGCAGTCATCATTTTCCACCAGTAGAACTCTTATGGTTCTCACATGAAGAAACCTTTCCCAGCAAACAGTGGCAGCTGTTTGTTGCGACTGTGGAATCTGCAGTCCAGCTGAGGAGCCTTGCCCAGCCCCTGCACTCCCATTTCTCACTTCCATAACGGTTCCATTGGCTTTATCTTCTCCACTATGCCTCTCTTTTGTTTCAACGGGTTTCTCATCAGTGACTGGGTAACGCGAACCCTCACCGTCCTCGTTAACATTCATCACACCACTTCTGCTTCGCTGTGTTCAAAATGATTAAAAATAAAATATTAAAATTCTTTTTCTCACCACTCTAAGAAGGCATCATCAATGACCTAAAACACCAAACCTGAAACCTAATTTCGATAAACGCAAAAGCTAGAGGAGTTTGTATAATCAAAGAGTAACTCATGTTAACATAACAAAGATTTGATAAACACGAATCTTGAAACCAGCAAGCTAGACAAGTCCTTTTGTTTTAGATTACTGCAAAATTACCAAAACCTAAAAACTGAATCTCGACCTAATCACATCAAACAAAACCATCTGAATTTCTAAGCGGGAGCTGATCATACAATAATCAAATTCTAAAACGAAGAAACGAACTCTCTACCTTTGCAACCAGAAAATACAGATCCAGCACAAGCAGCTAACGGTTGGGAAAGAGAAACGTGGAATCAAAACGACAACGTAATTAAAAAAGGAAAGCAAATACACAAAGAATCTGAGCTTCTCTGCTTACAGAAAGAACAGAGAGTGAACCAATTTGATTTGTCTCCCAGAGAGTGGATATCGGAGACGACCCTAAGCCACCGATTTTTTTGTTTCCCCGGAGATAGATAGATATTGTCGCGGAAACAAATAATTAAAAAATTGAATATCTGACGTGGATAAAACTAGAGGTCCCGAACGTCCGATAAGACCCACGTCAGATCGGATATTTCCACATCACGTATTCGCGAGGATTGCTGACGTGGACGATATCAAAAACACTCGTCCCGGGCGCTAGTGGCGGATCTTAGATCTTTTCGAGTTGACACGTCGCCTAATGGGTAGGGAACGGCAAGTTTAATCTCATCTCGGCCGTTTATTAGATTCTGGCCGAAGAGGCTGGCGTTTAAAGATTTTATAGATAGATGTTATATAATGGGCCTAATATACGGGCCGTAAATTAGGTTTAGACGCAATAAAAATAAAAAATCGTCGACAGCAGGGTTCGAACCTGCGCGGGCGAAGCCCAATAGATTTCAAGTCTATCTCCTTAACCACTCGGACATATCGACTTCTTGATATGTCTCCCTGACTAGATAGCTCACTAATCTATCTACTGTTCCTTATATTGACCTACAAATAGACTAGAAACGTTAACCTAGTGCAATATTTTCCCGCCATTGTTAGTAGCAGTACTCTCTCGGCCGCCGCATCTCCGTCACCGTCATGGCCGATAAGAAGAAGCGAAAGCGAACTAAAGATGAGCAAGAGGAGGATCTTCCTTTCAAAAGCATTCTCGAATCAGATGACGTTATCCTTCAACTTCTCAAATCCTATATCTCATCTTCGTTAACCGCCTCCGCCGCTGGCAGTAGCGGTGCTTCCTCCTCGTCTTCATCGAAACCTCTGACTCTAGCTGACCTCTCTCTCTCATCTTCCTGCCGTGAAGTTGCAGATCTCTCCCTCTCCTCCGTCCAGACAGAAATAGAGACAGTCATCGTTCAGATCGCCCGTTCCATCCTCGCCGGAGATGGATTCTCCTTCAGCGTACCCTCGCGCGCCGCCTCTAACCAGCTCTATGTCCCTGAGCTAGACCGCATAGTGCTTAAAGACAAATCTACCCTCCGTCCCTTTGCGTCTGTTTCTTCTGTCAGGAAGACAACCATCACCACACGAATACTCGCACTTATCCACCAACTCTGCCTCAGGAACATTCATGTCACCAAGCGTGATCTCTTCTACACCGACGTTAAGCTTTTCCAGGTAAAGTATCTTGCTTTCAGATTTAATACTTTGTTCCGGTAAGAAAGATTGTCCCTTTGTTTTTGTTGGATCTTGGAATCGAAAGAATATCTCTGGCTTTTTCTTGCACTGATTGAACAGAGAAAGTTTCATATTGGAATATTTGAACCAGTTTGTAACTTCATTGCATTTCAGGACCAGACACAGAGTGATGCTGTGTTGGACGATGTGTCGTGTATGCTCGGCTGCACAAGGTCAAGCCTCAATGTAATTGCAGCAGAGAAAGGTGTGGTGGTGGGAAGGCTCATATTCAGTGACAATGGAGATATGATAGACTGCACAAAGATGGGAATGGGTGGGAAAGCCATTCCACCAAACATCGATAGGGTTGGAGATATGCAGAGTGATGCTATGTTCATACTCTTAGTTGAGAAAGATGCAGCTTACATTAGGTTAGCAGAAGACAGATTCTATAACCGTTTCCCCTGCATCATCGTCACTGCAAAAGGCCAGCCCGATGTAGCCACAAGGCTATTCTTGAGGAAGATGAAAATGGAGCTTAAGCTTCCGGTGCTTGCTTTGGTGGATAGTGATCCTTACGGGTTGAAGATCTTGTCCGTTTATGGATGCGGGTCGAAGAACATGTCTTACGATAGTGCCAACTTGACTACACCTGATATTAAGTGGCTTGGGATCAGGCCAAGTGATTTGGACAAGTACAAGATACCTGAGCAGTGTAGGTTGCCAATGACTGAGCAGGATATCAAGACCGGGAAGGATATGCTAGAGGAGGATTTCGTGAAGAAGAATCCTGGGTGGGTCGAAGAACTTAACCTGATGGTGAAGACAAAGCAGAAGGCTGAGATTCAGGCGTTGAGTTCTTTTGGTTTCCAGTATTTATCAGAAGTTTACTTGCCCCTGAAACTGCAGCAGCAGGATTGGCTCTGATCTTCAGGTTACTGTCTTATTGAGTTACTGTTCAATTAGCGGCCTACAAGTTTAGTGATAAGAGATATTGCAATTCAAATTGTGTTGTATGGGTTTACACAGAACTGGGAAACTATTTGTAAGCTGGTTTATTCTGAATGTACACAGACATTTGCATCGAGATATTGTGCAATCTTTCCCCATTATTTTTCTGCAATTTAGTTTGAAATTTGCATAGAATACAAAGATGATTAGTTATGTACCAGTCAGGATCAACTACTTTTTGCGCTGCAGCCACTTATGCAGAGACGCCTTTGTCACCATCAACCTCTCCAGAATTGCAGGCCTCCTCGTTGAGGATATACCAATGATCGACTTAGTGTTCTTTGAAGTATCTTCTGTATTTTGGTCTGCATCATCCACACATCGTTCATCCTGTGTTATTTCTAGCACACGTCTTTGTCCAGCAGGAAGAAGCACAAGAGACAATTCATCTTTTAGGAGCTTTACTAGCACATTTTTCACATCAATCTCTTGCTTCCCTGAATTGGTATTCGCTTCACCGGTTCCTAGGATGATCACCAAATCATCTTTCACCACATCACCTGCAAGACGGAGATTCACTGAGTTAACAATAGTGCATTTTAGTCTCTCTTGATATATATATAAGTCAACTACATCTGATTTTGTGTAAATTTTTGCCTGTGGTTTAAGACTTGTATGGTTCCATTTGAAGTGGTTACCAAGTCAAAACGGTAAATGCAAGGGAGAGGATGTATTGGTTTATGTGTATTGATTCTTACCTCGCGTATAGTCTTCCTTTATCATTCGCAAAACTGCTAGAACAACAAGTCGAGCCTCAACCTGTTAATGGATGCAGAAGTTTGACATGAGCATATGCTTCAGGGACTGTAAGCACATAAACTACTTCGATGCCTCATTGGTTGTCATCATTAGCTTACCTTGGTAAGTCCTTGAAGGTCAATTGCAAGGTGTCCGGATGTTCTCTCTTGCAAGTGTGCAGCTACTTTTTCGATGAGTAGACTAACAGGTTTCCCAAAGTCAGTACCTTCCTGATCGCTTGGTTTGTTTTGGCTTTGGCTGTTTTCCTGAATGACTCCTTCGCACCACTCCTCAATAAGTTCCTTGAGAAAGTGATCGTTAGGTTTATACCTGCAATATTGTGGTTTTTGCTTGTGAGAAAAGAGGAACGTCTCTTCACTTGTCTGAAGAAGATGCAGAACGATCAAGACGAGAAATAGAAGTAGACCATAAAACTTGATTGCACTTACCCAGCTTTTCGCATGTCCTGATATATGGCTAAGCATTGCCGCACTTCAAGTAAAGAACCATATTTGCTTCGTGCTTTGAGAAGCGTATTATAGGTCACCTGAGAAACAATTTCTGGTATAAAAATGCTGAAAAAAAACTGAGAAACTGCTTTTCATCTCCTAGGCTAAATGTAGTTCGTATCAGCTACGAGACTTTATATACTTGATTTCGGTCTGCTGATTCTCCCTAAGGTGGCGTGATGACTAAAGTATCAGGCAAAAAGCAATAACGTCATTCGACCAGGAGAATTACCCAGTTTGGCTTTATCTGATATTTTCTCATCTCCTCGAACAAAGAAAATGCCAACTTTAAACTTTTATTTTCCGCGCAAATCTGCAAGATAATATGTTGAATCTTTATACCTCTGAATTGAGCAATAACTAAGAACAAGGCAGAAATGTCAGCACCACTAAGAGAGAGAGAATAATACCTTGATCGCTGTTGTGTAGGCAACAACATCAGGTCTTGTTCCATCTGAATGCATAGTTCTCAAAATCTGTGCTGGAAGAAGAACTCCTGTTAGGGAACTTATAACATTTTTGCATCAATCCCTTAAGTGAAACATTATATGGATCCAAAGCTGATAAACTGAAGCAGGAGAAGTATGATCACCTTAATGTGACTTCTATGTTCTAAGGAAAGACATCTCAAGGACGGAACAATATTAAAAAAAGCAAGAGAAGAGTTGACTCACCCGTACAGCACCTTCAACATCTCCTGAACCTCCACATATATCAATCAAAGTCGACCATGTTATTTGATTAGGTGCAAGACCTAAGCTCTTCATCTCGTCCATCAATTCTTTTCCTCGATAGTAATCGGTACCACAAGCTTTCAAGAGTATATTATATGTCGCTGTTGTTGGCTTGAAGAAAAATCTATTTGAAGCTTGGATATAAGGTGAAGAATTGCTTTTCACCAAAGACCCGGGACCATGATGATTCAATTTAGTTGGGTTAAAAATGCCACCTTTACTAATTATATCATCTGCATATAAGGCTTCCTTTGCTGAGCTTCCCTTCCAAGATTGAAAAAGACGGAAGGCTCGGTCATACTGGCAAGCTTCAACGCAAGCATGCAGTAAGATGTTGAAACATTGAGAATTGGGCTCACAACCAGATGCAAGCATTTCTTCAAATAGCTGATTTGCCTGCTCTACTAAACCTGCGTTGGCACATGCGCTGATTAACGATGACCATGTATGAGTATTTGGGGTTACACCAACAGATTGCATATCCTCTTTGACTCTTAGAGCCATTTTCCACATCTTTGCATCTGCGAAAACCTGATCTCGAGGCATTATTTAGAGACTCAAGGGACACAAAAGAAGAAGAAAAATGGTAGCCTTAACTTTCCCAAACATGCTAATATTATACCTTTATAATAGTACAATATGTAAAGGCGTCCAACTTCAACAGTCCAGAGGATTCCATTCGCTTTGCTTCTTTGTATATGTCCTGGGCGAGATCAACCCGTCCAGCCAGGCAACATGTTTTCAGTAGTATGTTGTAGGATGTCATGTCAGCTGTAACATCAAGTTTCTGCCCATGACATGTAGAGTTTGAAGGTCAGTCAACACGCACTTCTAGATCTGAAACAGTTCACCTACTCATATCTAGAACCAACAGTCAAAGTAGCATCTACCAATTCGAATAACTATCTAGGACAGTTCACCTACTCATACCTTTTCACTTAAATTATATAACGTTATCAAGGGATAGAAAGAAGAACATACCTGCATACTCTTGTATACTTTTAGTGTGTACCCAAGATCATGGGAATTAACATTCATTAGGCTGTTCATAACATAAATATTTGGCTTAATATCTTCTTTCAGAAGATCCTGCCACAAGAATTTGAGTTAATTTCAAGTCTCAATTGCAGTATGGCAGACGGAAGTAATTTGTACCCAAAAAGAAAAAAACTTGAAGAACGCATACACTTCTGTAGTTGCAACTTAATGGTCCATTTAAAGGATACTTATGTAAAACTCCGGTATAATCAGGGAATTACCTCATATATGTACCTCGATTTGACATAATCACCACACAGGCCACAAACATCTATCATAGTGCGGTATATATACATATTAGGAGCATCTAAAATCTGTTTGCAGGCTTCATATGCTGTCATTACAGAGACCATATCTCCTTTCTTCCCAAAACCAAGAATAATTCTACAGAGCAATATCTCTGTATGCGGCAAAAGACATGCGTATCTGCATTGCATATCCATCAAATCGTTAGGCCACTATATTCAACATCATTGTGGTTAATGGCTCAACAAAGATCAGAGTCAACAGAAGAAGAGTTACATTCTTCGTTTCAGAACCATCAAACTACATATAGTGTGAGGAGACAAAACAAGCCTTACCTAAGAGCTAACTGGGGATCGGAAATGTCAACACAAATCTTGATGACATCAAACGGATCCACCAGGTCTTTGATTTTGAATCTGAAACCTGTAATATCAATCAGGCGAGGTTCAAAGTTCTGGTTTAATAGCAAAATGTTACAGCAAGATTGATATATTATATAGTATATATACCCGCAAGTATCTCCATCAAGTCAATAGCTTTCTCCACTTGCAGAGAGTTAGCCATTGCGCGAAACTGTTTCCTCATTAACTTCACAGACGAGTCATCGACGAGATCCAATGGAGCAATCCCTACCTTCTCAATTCTCTTCAAAGTGTAAACCACGCTCTCAACCTTTCCTTGTCGAAGATTCAATTGTATCCCTTTCGATAAGAGATCAGAATCAACCATCGAAGCGAAGCGTGCCGCATTGGCTCCGGACTCTGCAGCCAAGGTCTCGGCGATGAGCGCTACGTCTTGTATTCGGCCATCCTCGGCGAGCTTCGAGGCGAAATCGGCGTAATACTCTACGGAGCCGTCTGGAGTCCATGTTACGGCGTCGGGGAAGTGGTTTGAGAGAGGATTCGCGGAGGAAAGTGAAGCTGAGTGCTGTTGTGGTAGTTGCTTGGTGAGAGAAGAAGTGTATTTAGTTTTACGGTTGGGCTCTGGTGCGGTGGCGTAGCAGCGACGGTGGTGGTGGTGGTGAGGATTGGTTAAGACGGAGGAGGAGCCGAAGACGATGACAAGGTCTCTCATTCCTCGCTAACGGTTGAGATCATCATCACTTGTGGCTTACTCTCTCTGCTTTTTATTTTATTTTATTTTTTCTCAATTTAATTTTATTGGATTGGATTTGAGAGGCTGTTCTTCAAACTTCTGAACCGGACCGGGTTTGTGGTGGTACAGTACACCGGTTTGACATTTAATTTTTAATAAATGAAAAAGAAAAGGGAAAAAATGGATGGCCTCAAATTCGAAGCGAAGCGTCTCCACATATTTATCACCAACTTCTTGCCCGCCATGTGGATATCGTCGTCTCTCTGTTCACTCTCTCTCTCTCTCTCTAAACGATCGCTATCTTGAGAAAAACCGATGACTTCGTCGCTATCAAGCAATCCGGTGGTAGCTGAAGAAAGACAGCCTACAGATCTTACAGAGACAACGACGACTACGGTGACTTCGGAAGCTCCGGAGAAGAAGGTGAGGAAAGCTTACACGATCACCAAGTCCAGAGAGAGTTGGACAGAAGGAGAGCACGATAAGTTTCTCGAAGCTCTTCAATTGTAAAACTCTCTTTCTCTCTTCTTCGACTAGTGATTTAGTTTACTGATTTCGTGTGTTGTTGAATTTTCTTAAATTTGCTTCATTTATTCTTAGTTTGTGTTTAATAAACTAATCAGAGAAAGGTTTGTGTGTTTGGTTTGGCTTTGAGTTCTGACCTAAACGGTTTGTTAGTTTGGACATTCAGATAAAATATTCTGTTTTGGTATATAGTGAAATAAAGTTTCATAAGATCAAAGTTTGGTTATGTATTTTGCAGAAGCTACTTTGTCATCTTAGATTTTTAACTTGTTTCAAAGATGAGATTTTTATTGCAAAAGCCTATGTCTTTTATTCAGACACTCTGTTGCTAATACTTACGTCCTTAGGTTTGATCGTGACTGGAAAAAGATTGAAGATTTTGTTGGTTCAAAGACAGTAATTCAGGTCTGAGATCCTGCTGCTTTGATTTTGGTTTTTATAATAGAATACATTGGCGTGTGTTTCCCCCACTCAGTCCAAGTGTGCCTACTTGATTTACAACAGATCAGGAGCCATGCCCAAAAATACTTTTTGAAGGTCCAGAAAAACGGGACTTTAGCACACGTGCCACCCCCTAGGCCTAAACGCAAAGCTGCTCATCCATATCCTCAAAAGGCATCGAAGAATGGTTAGTTAGTTCTATTATGATTAGAAGCGGAAAGATGAAGTTAAGATATGCTCAAATCTGAACTAACTCAATTGTTTGCAGCTCAAATGTCGCTTCATGTCTCCATGTCCTTTCCTACTCAAATAAGTAACGTGCCTGGATATACTTCATGGGATGATGATACCTCTGCATTGCTTAACATAGCCGTAAGCGAGGTTATTCTACCAAAAGATGAACTTACTACTCTTTGTGGAGGAGAAGGCATGCATTCTCATTTGTACTCTCTTCTTTTTTTTTTTGTATTTTGCTTGGCAGTTGAGTTTCTCCACCTGATGAAGGTTTCATATGCTGAATATGTTAAAAAAATTTCAGATGTTATTGAATCGAATGGCTCAACAAGTGGAGGTAGTCCTTCAGCATCTGGTATAGGAAGCTCAAGCAGAACACTATCTGATTCCAAGACGGCGAATCAAGCTCCCTCAATGCACGGTAATTATTCAAACAATTGTGGAACTATTTCTGAGTTTTTATTTTATGGTAGACATTGTTCTAATGGTTGTTTTTGCAGGTCTTCCTGATTTTGCTGAAGTTTATAACTTCATTGGGAGTGTCTTCGATCCTGACAGCAAAGGCCGCATGAAAAAGCTAAAGGAAATGGATCCTATAAACTTCGAAACTGTGAGTTAGAACCTGCTTGATTACCTTTAAGTTAAATGAGGTGTATGACAGTGATATATCCATCATTTAGGCGTGTCTTGATTTGTATCTGCAAGCATACTCTGGCGTTGTGTTGTTTCCTTCCCATTAATCTAACTTGTATAAGAACTGATCTTCATAATAACCCTCTCTGACAGCTGAAACTAATAAAGCATGCATCTATAGAGTTTGTTTCAAATTTTGATTTGTATCCTAAGGAGATGTTGGCCAAATAATGGGGTTTACAACCTTGGCTCAGTTTTTGTTTTTAGGTTTCCTGGTACTTATTTGCTGCTGTCAGTGCTTGTTCTTTTAGTAGCACCCTTCACTAATCGCAGTATGCCTTGCAGGTTCTGCTACTGATGAGAAACCTCACAGTGAACTTGTCAAACCCTGACTTCGAACCTGCTGTAAGTGTTAAGTTGATCATAACTTCCATACTCGTTGAAATAAGTCTATTTATGTCTTGGTGTGTGTTACTTCTTTAAAATTTCAATGATTAAATGAGGATTGATTGCTTTGTGCGATATATATTACACACATGAACTGCTGACTTCTGGATTGATTTTATTGCAACAAATGTAATTTAACCTTGAAATAGTCTGAATACTCTGATGCTGCAGGGGAAGGTCCTGAACAATTAAGCTCTTAGCGGGGTAGTGCGGGACCCCTGGTCAAGAACCAAACAAGTGATATATCTTCTTGGGAACTTCCTGCTCACAACAACTGTTCCATCAGCTATCAAGTAAGTGTGGTTTTGATCTCGTCCTATAATCTTTATCTCATTTCTCTTAAAGTTTGTTGGTTAAGGAGCTTACCAATTGGCTATCTAATCTCTCTGCATTTGGTGGATTGTGTCAGATGCTGCTTACGGTTGTTGTCTGAGGAGAACATAACTGACCAAGAGGGGAATATGGCAGTTTTGGTCAGAACCAGTACGGTGAATGGTGATCTCTATAGAGATTTATCAATGTGTGTGTATGTAGTAAAAAATGATAAATCTATTTATTTGTTCATGCCTTTTGTAATTTGTAGTTACAAATGTATTGTTTTTTGGTCATACGTATACTGAAACCAATGTATCAGATACTAAATGCCATGTAATCTGTATCCAGCCTCTCATAATATTGGAAAACCCGGTTAAGGGTAACCAGAAAAGGATCGTATTGGTATGGGCCAAGATGGTTTAAATAAACCTCTGTCTTGCGCTGAAGGTTTCGGGTTATTCAGCTACTGATCTCCACCGTCGATCTATATACTAAAGGAAGCTAAACGTTGTACTCTCCCTAGATTGTTCTCAAATTCTTTCGCCTGCGGCGAGGATGCTACAGCATCAGATCGGTCAATCTCCGGCGAGATTAGGGTTAACAGGTCCTGGTTCTCCTTCCGTACAAAATCTAACGCCTTCTCGTCATGGCCATCCAACCTCTTCTTCATCCTCCCAATCTCACCACCACCAACAGATCCAACAACCTCCTAACCTACCACCTTCCTCCACCGTAGCTTCGGCCTCAGCCTCGGCGGCTATTTCCTCGTCCGCTTTGCTATCACTCCTTCCACCGTTGCCCCGAGCACAGGCTCTTCTCCAGCAGATGGCGGTTTTAGCATCTAAGCTCTTCGACGTCTCTCCCAATCGCGCGCACTGGCTCTCCGCTTTCCGCGGCTCTCTCCCTTCGTTCCTCTCCTCGCACTCATTACCGCCGCCTCCGCCGCTTGAAATCCCTAATCCTTCATCCACCAAGGAGATCCTCTCTCAGTTCAATTCCCTCCAGACGCAGCTCTTCGAAGCCGTTACGGAGCTTCAAGAGATCCTCGATCTCCAGGACGCGAAGCAGAAGCTCGCGCGTGAGATTAAATCCAAAGATTCATCTCTTCTCGCCTTCGCCAACAAGCTCAAGGAAGCAGAACGTGTTCTCGATATGCTCGTCGACGATTACTCCGACTACCGCAAGCCAAAACGTAGCAAAACTGCAAGTGAAGACGAAGAGAATGACAATGAGTCTTCATCCTCAGTTACCACCACAGTTTCTTCTCAGCTGAAGCTTAAGGACATCTTAGCTTACGCTCACAAGATTAGCTACACAACGTTTGCTCCTCCGGAGTTCGGTGCAGGGCAAGCACCTCTCCGTGGCGCATTACCACCAGCTCCACAAGACGAGCAAATGAGAGCTTCTCAGCTCTACACCTTCGCTGATCTCGACATCGGTCTACCAAAAACCGTAGAGAACATTGAGAAGAAGGTTGAAGCACTCATGGAGCCACCACCTCCACCAGAAAGTATGAATCTTTCTTCAATCCAGGGCCTGCTTCCACCGAATATCGCAGTTCCTTCTGGATGGAAACCAGGAATGCCAGTGGAACTGCCGAAAGATTGGCGTTTGCCGCCTCCGCCTCCTGGATGGAAACCAGGAGACCCTGTTGTGTTACCTCCTGAGTTAGTTCCTGCATCTAGAGGAGCCCAGGAGCAGCAACAGATGCGGCCTCCTCAGGGACTTCACAGGCCGCCTGACGTCATACATGTCCGAGAAGTTCAGCTTGACATTTTGGAGGATGATAGCAGTGAATACAGCAGCGATGAGAGTTCAGATGACGAGGAATAATCAAACATTATGATTCTCGATATAAGGTAATGGTTGTCCTATGTTACTGATAGTTCTTCATTAAAGTTTGTGCGACTAATGTAAAATGGTCTACTTGCTAAGTCTCTAGAGGCTTTTCGCACCAAAACATGGATTCCAATTGTGTTTTTTTTTTTTGTAACACTGATTCCAATTCTGTTTACAAAAGAGTTATTGCATCTTTTTAGAGTCAGTCAGTCTTTGGCGTGTTTCTAATAAAAGTTCTAATTTTCATGAAAGCATATTGTTTCCACAAAGTTAAGTTTGATCGTTGTAGATCTTTGTTTCAAAAATTGGATCGTTGTAGATGTTGTTTCAAAATATCATAAAGTGAGAATGTGGGAACTTAGAAATTAAAATGTTTTGTAGCAGAAGTTCAGAATGTTCAGCAGATTTTTCTCCATAAAAGTAAAATGCACAACATAACGCTATCAGGGACAAAGATTACATATAAAACTACATAGTATTCTCTTATTTCAAATTTATTCAGTCTACTATCAGCCATTTTACTCTCGAGTACAAAGATTATACATTTCTAAACTAATTACTACTATAAAATTATTCAAGATTGTATGAAAAATCTTTAGTTTACAACTCGTTCAATAGCCCAGTAAAATTTGAGGAAAGGCCCAAGAAAATACAAGTTTTTTACTATTATATTTGGGCCTATGGGCTTTTCAGACAATATATACTTCAACCATTTACTATATATTTCGCAGTAACCCTAACACACAGCCTCGATCCCAAATCCTCTTTCCCTCCAAAACAATGGCAGCCGCCGCCGCACGCCCTCTAGTCTCCGTCCAAGGACTCGACGGTGACATGACCACCGACCAATCCACCACCGTCTGTTTACCTGACGTCATGACCGCACCAGTGAGGCCAGACATTGTCAACTTCGTCCACGCTCAAATCTCCAACAACAGCCGTCAGCCATACGCAGTCTCCAAACGAGCTGGTCACCAGACCTCCGCCGAGTCATGGGGAACCGGACGTGCCGTGTCTCGTATCCCTCGTGTTCCCGGTGGTGGAACTCACCGCGCCGGTCAAGCAGCCTTCGGAAACATGTGTCGTGGTGGTCGGATGTTCGCTCCGACTAAGATCTGGAGACGCTGGCACCGTCGTGTCAACGTCAACATGAAGAGACACGCCATTGTCTCAGCCATTGCCGCAACAGCTGTTCCGTCTCTTGTGATGGCTCGTGGTCACAAGATCGAGAATGTTCCTGAGATGCCTCTTGTTGTTAGCGATTCAGCTGAGGCCGTGGAGAAGACTTCCGCCGCGATCAAGGTTTTGAAGCAGATTGGTGCTTATGACGATGCCGAGAAGGCTAAAGACAGTATTGGGATTAGGTCTGGTGTAGGTAAGATGAGGAACCGTCGTTACATTTGTCGGAAAGGTCCTCTTGTTGTTTACGGAACGGAGGGAGCTAAGATTGTGAAAGCGTTTAGGAACATTACTGGTGTTGAGCTTTGTCATGTTGAGAGGCTTAACTTGTTGAAGTTAGCTCCTGGTGGTCACCTTGGTCGGTTTGTGATCTGGACTAAGTCTGCTTTTGAGAAGCTTGAGTCTATCTATGGCTCGTTCGAGAAGCCATCTGAGATGAAGAAAGGTTACGTCTTGCCTCGTGCGAAAATGGTGAACGCTGACCTTGCTAGGATTATTAACTCGGATGAGGTTCAGAGCGTGGTGAAGCCGATTAAGAAGGATGCGAAGAGAGCTGTGCTTAAGAAGAACCCGTTGAAGAACCTTAATGTGATGCTTAAGTTGAATCCTTATGCTAAGACAGCAAAGAGGATGTCTCTGTTGGCTGAAGCACAAAGGGTTAAGTCTAAGAAGGAGAAGCTCGAGAAGAAGAGGAAACCCATCACTAAGGTAAACTCAACTCTTTGGATAATCATTTGGTTTACTGTCCAACTCTAGTGTCGTTGCATCTATTGTGGTATGTCATACTCATTTCAAGTCTTTTGGTGTTGGTTAGAGGTTGGTTAGTACTTTCCACTGCACGTTACTAAGTTAGTTTAAAGTTTGGTGTAAACATTTAATTCACTTCTGGTAGATATGGTTGATTTCATACTAAACAGTCTATACTGTGTTGATAAGAGTCTTATCTTCTGTTGAGTTCACATGCAATGCAAATAATCTGTGTGTTGATGTGATTTGTTATTGGAAATTGTTCTTTGGTTGATGAAGATTAGTTTTGGAGAGAATCTCATCTTCTTTTCTGAAGATTGCATAGTCTCATTTACGTTGAGAATTTCTCAGGGTGTTGTGATTTAGAATCACAAAGCTGTCTCGTTTATTAACTATTTTGTTTTCTTTTTTTCTCCAGGAGGAGGCACAAGCCATTAAAGCTGCAGGCAAAGCGTGGTACCAGACTATGATCTCCGACAGTGATTACACAGAGTTTGATAACTTCACCAAGTGGCTTGGAGCCAGTCAGTAGTTCTATCGGGTTTCGGCAAAGATTTTGGTTATCGCTTTATGATATTCATTTGTCTTGGATTTAATCTCTGGAGTTGTTATGTCTTTGAATTTAAAGAGTACGGAACATGTTTTGAACTCTGTTCAATTATTAGTTCTTTTGCTTCTTTCCCCCTCCCCTTCCCTCCCCTCCCTAAAATAGGCAATTTGTTAAACCAATCTTCGTCATAACAATCAGCAGTAGGGAAGCTCTAAAAGATGTGAACTAATCAAAGATAATATTTTATATGCTTGGTTCATAAAGATATCGAGTTCAGTGTTTCCTTAGTTGAGATACACCATTTACGTTAACAAGTAATACGTCATTCACAAGATACCCACAAATCAGTACTCAAAAACTATATATTTATAATATTATAAGAGTAACATCATCGACTTAATTAAAAATTTGACAACATTTTATTTAGTCTTAGAAACCATAAAAGAAAAAATAAATAATAACGCCACTGGTATTAATGCGTCGCGTTTTTTGGCGATGCAACAATAAATTTGACAAGCGACTTGGTATCTCCCAAAGTAGATGGGACGATAAGCATAAGCACAACCCCTTTTGCGACAGACCCAACCCAACATGAATTGAATTCAAACTTGTCCTCGAATGCTAAACTCACATCAAGTACTCCTCCAACATCTTTCTCCTCCAAATGGTCACCACCATCGCAATCACCAATCGCTTCATCTCTCGAATGTATCTCCACCTTACGTTCAGTAGTACTATTTTCGCCACCACTTTGTTCCTTAAAGAACAAGAATACATACTCAGCCGCTTTAACAGATTTTTTCATGCAAGCTAGTGGCGTTTTCGAGCATGTTTTGGCCCGGAAAACAAGGGGTTCACCACGGTCAAGAACCGAGACTGGCCTAGGAAGTTCATTGATGAATTTATCTCTTTTGACTGGTGAGAGGTAGAAGATTGGTTTGAGTATGGTCTGGGAATGAGCTAAACAGCTTTGGATTTTAGCCCATTTATTCAAGAAATCTGTCTCAATGAGGAGATCAGCTATTAAGATGCTGCAGCTTATCCCAATTGAGTATCCACCACTCTCAAAATTGGTCACCTATTAACAAATATAAATAGAAAAAACCACCTCAACCATTTTCTTTTGTCACACCTCAACCATATTTAAAAGGTGAACAAATGAAAACAATCTCAATATTAATAATATAGCTCTAGAATACTCAATATTTATATATGTTTTATTATTATAATTTTATACTCCCTCCGTTTCATATTACTTGTCGTTGTAGGAAAAAATTTTTGTTTCAAAATAAGTGTCGTTTTAGAGTTTCAATGCAAAATTCATTAATAAGATTCTTCATTTTATTTTTCTATTGGTTGAAATATAGTTAGGTGTATAGGTAATTGTGTTTTTATTTTGGAAATATACAAAATCATATGTTTTTTTAATATGTGTGCATAAAGTTAGAACGACAACAAGTAATATGAAACAGAGCTAGGAAGTATATAATATAGTATACTACATGTTATTGATAATTTAACTGTTGATTAAGTTACCTGAACATAGAACAAGGGAGAGAACTGAGGATCAACTTCATCAATGTCTCTCCAGAAGACAGTCTCTGCTTCAGCTCTGTTTTTGTCTCTCTTCACCATTTCAAAAAACTCCAGCAAACTTGCGGGAAACCTAGCCTCCACCAGCCTAACGCCACTGTCGTTGGCCACCACCTCAAAACCATCTTCCTCTCCCGTCGTCTTCCTCCTCCGCCGCAGTCTACCACAAAGCATCGGCTGCTCAGTCAAGGCTCTCCCTAACGACTCCTTGATCCAACCGGCGACTAACCACCCTCTCTCACCACTATCACCTGCTTGCTTGTTGTAATACGTAACTATGTTTAGTGTTCGCCGGAATATTCTTGCTCCGACGGGATCTTCGACTGATATGGAACGGGCTTCACGTTGTTGCGTCACTTCCACCGGCATGACGCTCTGAACTCCGGCGATCATCGACTTGTGGAATGTTATGGTTTCCATTTTTTAGCTCTAATTTGTGAAGTTGGCTTTAGTTAGTCCTCTTCTATTTATAGGAACGTTACGTTTTATACAAAGCCAAATTAAACTTTGTAACTAAGTGATTAGAAACTAAAAGAGATTTGCTTTTAATTTCATAAAAGAAAACCAACGGTAATATGTAGATGCATGCATATCTAATCTGAGCCGACCTGCATTTAATTGAAACTATTTTACAAATCTTCTTTATCCATTTTTCTTTTTATCACTTTGCGTAAAATGTAAGTATGGAGTTTTAATGATCATTGACCTTTAGTCCAAGATTTGCAGTTGGGTGCCGAAAGGTAGTAAGTATTAAACCGTAATGGTTGTAAACTTTGCAGTTAATGACTGGACCTCTGTTATTAGCAGTGTGGCATGTGTGAATATTCAATACGACGTTGAAACTACATACGTAATATTATTAAAATATGTATGTTACTACCGCAACTTTTCTGTTAAAGAATATATAGTATTGTAAAAACACCTGAGTTGAGGATATCTATGAGAAGTTCTGAAAATATAATAAAATAATAAATAATATAAATTATAGTGTTGAGTATCTTAAATATAGTTTTAGATATGATTAATTGATGTATACTAAAACGTTAGGATTAGGTGTTGTTAATTAAAAAACAATATCATACAGTCTCTATCGTATCATAATGCTTTAAGTAGACAGTAGACACTTCTACAAAAGCAAAAAGTGTTCAGCGTCTAACCTTCCACCTACTTTGTATTATTGTGACACTGCCCAGCTAAAATTCGAACCTCATGAATTGAACCCATGATTTCCGTATGTAGACTATAATCTACTTTCGAAGGTTTCGATACTCACAATAAATGCCCCCTCCATTAGCAACAAACTCTTGTTAGGTTCTCCAGCAAATAGCAATCACGACATTGTTAGCCATTGCATGTTAATTAATTTATTAAGTTATTTAACCATTGCATATTTTTATTAGAGCTTAGAATTGATAATCAAGTTTTACAAAACCAAGTCAACCTCTTATACACATGACATTTTCATATTTATGAGTTAACTTTTGATTTAACACTTACAAAGATAACATATAACCCAATTTTTTATGAAAAAACTACAGACTTAGACCAAAAACGCTGAGTATTATTTGTATCAGTCTCTCATTCACTATTCTGATCAGACTAGTGTTTCTTAACCTTGTGTTATGGTCTTTAAAATCTTCTTCGAGCGTTTTTAAAAGTTTAAAACCACATTTTGTAATTAAAAAATTCATATTATTAGAATATTTCCTTTTAAGTACCTAAATTTTATTATTTTCACGAGAATATGGCAATCAAATAAATAGCGAGCTTTAACACCAGTTTTTACACAAAAAGATATTTTGAGATTCGATGGATAGCCATGGCTGAAATTTCACGACAGCAAGACGGCGTCAGTACCGGCCGTTGAAACCCTTAGCCACCTCTCTGATCATTCCTCACCAAAAACAGAATGAACGGCGATCCAAACGATGGTTTCGATTTCATCAGCTCTCTCCCAGACGCGATTCTCCACCTTATCCTCTCCTCAATTCCGACAAAGTCAGCGATCAGAACCTCCGTCCTGTCCAAACGATGGAGACACGTCTGGTCCGAGACACCTTCCCTCTCCATCGACAGCCATAGAGTGGTCACCAGATCGATAAACAAAACCTTAGCTATCTTCTCCGCTCCCAAAGTCGCAACCTTTCATCTCCGAACCAGCTTAGCCAATAGGATCCAACACGTTGACAGCTGGATCGAGTTCGCCATTGCACGTCACGCGGAGAAGCTGTCTCTTGAGTTTCGTGATACACGTGTCAGGGATTACGATTTTCCCGACTCCTTTTACTTCAATTCTACTGTGAAGCAGCTCTTGATCGAGTCTGGATCTGTTGTGATGAACCCTAAGTGCTCAGTGTCTTGGACATCGCTAAAGAACTTGTCTTTGAGTTACTGTAAGCTTTCCGACGATGCCCTTCTCAAGATTCTGTCTGGTTGTCCGCTGCTTGAAAGCTTGGAGTTGATGTTTTGCGATGAGTTTCGGTGTCTTGATCTGAGTCATTCACCGCGTCTGGTGAGATTGGAGATGGACCGAAGCGATTGGTTTCTCGGGCCGACGGAGATTGTGGCGCCACATGTACATTGTTTGAGATTGAGACACTCGAGATTACCGTGTAGATTAGTGGATGTGTCTTGTTTAACAGAAGCTAACTTGAACATTTACTTCTGCGATCTTGGAACCCTTACTGCTGATTTTCTTCAAGGTAACGTGGTAAAGATGCTAGCAAAGTTGCAGAATGTTGAGAAGCTTACTGTTGGTGCTACCTTTCTCCAGGTATGTTAGCCAATAAGGTCTACAACTCTCTCTCTATGTCAGTAGAATTACATATAGAATCAATAATTGGTTTGCATAGTTGATGGATTAGTTCGTTTAGGAGCATTTTGTTCAAATGCATAATCACATAGTTGATGGTATTGACTATATATATATATGTGTGCCTTTTAGATGTTGTCTCTTGCTGCGCTCTGTGATGTACGTTTTCCTACGCTCAAGGTCGAGTATTTGACTCTTGAAACGATGATTGTTCGGTCTGTTGTTCCTGGTATAACAAAGCTTCTACAGAACTCACCTGGATTACGAAACCTAACGATACATACCGTCAAATGCAGCATCATATCGGTATCTTTACCAATTGAAACCGCTTTTTATTATTTTTCGAATTCTAATATATATATATGTTTGCGTTATGAATCTTTTGTTTTCTGGTTTTGCAGGAAGCACATCTCAACAGTTACTTGCGTTCACATAGCTTGAATCAGCAGCGTCAGTGCTGGAGATCAAAAGACATGGCCTTCCCGGGATCTATGGAGACCATTTCAATGTTGGTGGGGAAGTACGCAGAGTCCAATCTTGTGGCTTCGTTCGTGGAGCGTTTGCTGAGAAACACAAGAAGTCTAGAAACAATGGTTGTACTCTTGGTGGGTTACCTTGATGCATCAGGTTTTGAAGAACTTGTTGCAATGGCTACAACACTTTCTCACAAGCGCAACGTCTTCATTTCTATTAAGCAAAGCCATGTTAAAAATGTATCCAACACTTTCTCATAATTAACTTTGTATCGTTAGTTATTCAAGCAAAAGCCATTTGTTAAATATGTATCTCATTAAGGCTTTAGAGTTGAATAAGATTGTATACGTAAGCTCTGACGTTAGATTATTTGTATTTCGAATTTTCAGTAGAATTGTACAGTTAATAAGTTGCTTAATTATGAACGTTTTAAACTAGATGACAAAGAAAAGAAAAATGTGAGAATTAGAGATAATGACTCAAATGTTAAAATGACATAACATTAAGATTTGATTGAGATGAAATATTTGATAAATCAAAATAAAATGAAAGATTCATTGAAAAAGTGTGTAAACACATTAAGATCTTGAACCTTAGAGTAGAATTGAACAGAACATAGAGTTTTTCAAAACTGAACTAACAAAAGGTTGATTATAGCATCAAAAATAACTTGAAGATTGAAGCGTTGCCTAAGATCTTGGCTTCTCCTTCTTCTCCTTGAAGAGGGCCAAGAGTGATACACCAGAAACCTTGACGACCTTGAACCTGACTCCGGGAATATCTCCCACAGCATGACCCTTACGACCAAACCCTGCAATCAACACCTCGTCCTGCAACAACAGTAACAAAAAAAAGATTCCACATTAATATTAATGTCAAATGATCAGGGTTGCAAAAGGCTTTCAGATTAGACACTTACATTCTCCTCAATGTAGTTCAAGCAACCATCGTTGGGGACAAAAGCGGCAATCTTCTTTCCGTTCTTGATAAGCTGAACTCTAGCACACTTACGGATAGCAGAGTTAGGCTGCTTAGCCTCAATACCGCTACATAATCAAACAAAGAGACTCATCAGCTCAAATATATCTAAACTAAAAAGCAGATAAAGAAACTAAAATTACTGCTTACATTTTCTCAAGAACGATACCCTTGGCGTGGGAAGAACCAGCAAAAGGCTTCTTCCATTCGTTACCCTGATGGGACTTCTTGTACTGCTTGTCAGCCCACCTCTGATTGATCCGAAGCCTTTTCAGCTTGCGCCCAGCTCCCATACCCCTTGTCTTACTGTACAAGTACAGTCACAACAACAACAAAACATTTGAGACAAAGATGAACTATCACCTTAAAATATGGTTGTAACTAACAGGTCTAACATTCAATCAGCGATTCAAATCAGCATTCACAAGATGATACAAACTCAAACCTCAGACTCATACTCATCAAGAGTGATAGCTAGGTACCATTAATCCAGCATACAAAACAAAACTAAAGAAACTATCACTTGAATTAAGATTAAGACTCTAGAAAACAAGCACGTAGGTCAATTAAGTAAAATCAACAGAGAGACATTGCGTCAGAATCATTACAGAAGTCAATGATAATCAGAAACAACAATGAAAACAAAAATGTAAAACGTGAAGCCATTTCCAGCAAAGAGGAAACGTACCCCATGTTTGTCGATGGAGGAGATAATCAACAGCAAAGAGGTTTGATGCGGCAAGGAAGAGGATGATAATACTGAAAACCCTAAACCTATTTATATCAGTGACTCCTTCTATATGTGAAGGATCCAAGATGGTAGAGGCCCACTATACATAGACCCATCACATATTGGGCTTATAAATTGCCTAGATCCAGGATGGTACAACTCACATGCACCATACTAACAACTTCCGCCACGTCAGCCTCACACTCTTTACAAAACCGGCTCTAACAGGTAAACGAAGCACACAAAAGTAGTAACCCGCCCCCTCACGACATTTCCAGGCTTAGCCGGTCCCCCACCACTTAACCGTCGATACCACGGCAGATCGACGTGTACAAACAGCAACCGTTTATTTCAAAAAAAGGCAATTTTGATTCAGTGGTCCACAATTATTAATGCGCCACCAAAATACGAAAAGAGGAAATTAGAGAGAAAGAGAGAGCTGGAGAATCTCGTCAATGGCGGACTGTGACTTTCTACCTTAGAGTAGCCACCACTCAAATCAAGGAGGCGATGGAATGGAGAATATTGTAAAGGAAGAATAAAGTTTAGGTGAAGATACGAATCGGACTAATACTATTTGGTAAGAGAAAACTTTTGTCTCCTTTCGCTTTCTTTAGTTAAAAGAAAAAAAGAGAGAGATAATGATTCGTTAGTGAGAGAGGAGCTTGAAACTCACGCTTTGTCAGCTCATTCTATATATATATAACTGATTTTTACAGTGGTTCGGGTTTAGAGTTCGGATTAGGTTGAAAAATCGAAGAATGGATGAGATTCGAGGAGTGCCTACGTGGCAGGAAGAGCTCGCGAGTCTCGTCGACGCCGGATTGCGTTACGACGGAGCGCCGATCGATTTAACGGCGGCTACTGAATCCGCCACCTCGAAGAGATCGGGTTACTTGGATGGATCCGGATCCGAGGGAAGGGAGACCTTGAAAGATCAAGTGACGGGGTTTATGAAATCATGGGGAGAGATGCTTCTTCACCTCGCCAAAGGATGCAAGGACATTGTTGAGCAGACGGTGGTCACCGATGACTCCTTCGTCGTGCGGAACCTCGCCAAACCGGCGGCTCATGTTTCCAAGAAGCTCAGCTTTATGAACGAGTACTTGCCTGAGGATCGTGATCCCGTTCACGCGTGGCCTGTGATCTTCTTCGTCTTCCTCTTAGCTCTCGCAGGTATATATCACAATGCGTTGTTGTTCTCAGAGTCTCAATAGTGCTAAAGGTTTGGTTTCCTTGCATTGTGCAGCGTTAAGCTTTAGCCCGGAGCAGGATAGACCAGTGGTTGTGATAAAGAAACTGCGTTTGCATCCTACCAATGCAGCTCGTGTACAGCTTCCTGATGGTAGATACTTAGCTTACCAAGAGCTTGGTGTTCCAGCAGGAAGAGCGAGATACTCTTTAGTTACTCCTCATTCTTTTCTTTCCTCTCGACTTGCAGGTTTGTATGTATAGTTTTCATCAGTTTTCAGTTACTTCCCGTTACTTTTAGTAATGATTGAAATTTACGTGAACAAGGCATACCTGGAGTGAAGAAATCACTGCTTGTGGAGTATGGTGTCCGTTTAGTTTCGTATGATCTTCCAGGGTTTGGAGAGAGTGATCCTCATCGTGGTCGAAACCTTAGCTCATCTGCCTCGGATTTGATTAACCTTGCGGCTGCCATCGGAATTGATGAGAAATTCTGGTTACTCGGCTACTCTACTGGTAGTATGCATTCATGGGCTGCTATGAAATACTTCCCTGAGAAAATTGCAGGTTACTAACAATGTCCTTATACAGACTTATACTTGTTTGCAAGAAAAACTTGGATTGGAATCTGCTAGAGTGTTGCTCAATGGGTTTGGTTTTGTGAAACTACAGGAGCTGCAATGGTGGCTCCGGTGATCAATCCTTATGAGCCAAGCATGGCCAAGGAAGAGATGGTCAAAACATGGGAGCAATGGTTAACAAAGAGGAAATTCATGTTCTTTTTAGCTCGCCGGTTTCCAGCTCTTCTCCCTTTCTTCTACCGTAGATCTTTTCTCTCTGGTAAACTTGATCATCTCGATCAGTGGATGTCACTATCTTTAGGAGAAAAGGTATAAAGCCTGCTTGGATTTGGAGAAAACAGATAAGTCATATTTGCTAACACTGTTCTTCTTTGTTTCTTTCAGGATAAACTTCTACTCGAAGACCCAGCTTTCCAAGAATTTTACCAAAGGAACGTGGAGGAATCCGTCCGTCAAGGAATCACAAAGCCATTTGTAGAAGAATCCGTGCTTCAAGTATCGAGTTGGGGATTTACTCTTTCCGAGTTCCGCACACAGAAGAAATGTACAACTAATGGTGTCCTCTCTTGGCTCATGTCAATGTACAGTGAAGCTGAATGTGAACTAGTCGGATTTCGAAAACCCATTCACATATGGCAGGTAAGTTCTGCGGCATAGTTAAGTCTGTAAAACTCATTTTAGTTAAACTGTCTTTGTGTATCTTAACATAGTTAATTTTGAGTCCTTAACAGGGAATGGAAGATCGGGTGGCTCCACCATCGATGAGTGACTACATAGGCAGGATGATACCGGAAGCTACTGTACATAAGATTCCAAATGAAGGTCATTTCTCGTTCTTCTATTTCTGTGATGGGTGCCACAGACAGATATTCTATGCTTTATTTGGAGAACCAAAGGGACAGCTCGAGAAAGTAAGAGAAACAAAGGAGACTCTAGTCGAAACAGAGACAGATAAGGACAGTACTAGTGCTGCTACTACAACCACCAAAGAGTAAAGAAGTAGAGTGGTGGATAACTATAGAAATGATAGCTACATATTTTTTTTTCTGTTTCGGATTCTATAGGGGTTTGTTTACACCAAACAGAATTTTATTTTGAATCACATTTTACATTCTAAAATAGTGGCGAATGAGAATCTGTCAATGGTTTTCGTATTCTGATATTACAGTTATCGGTCGATCAGTTCAATTACTTATTGCAACTCTGCTGTAGTCACACATTAACTATAAAGATTTGTAATAGTGTCTCAATTTTTTGTTTCTGTTAGTTCCTCGTGGATGTGTTAAAAACTCATAAAAAATGATTATTCATATAAATCAAAATCTTGATCACCTCTGATTCTCTGGAAACATAATAATGATATACAAACAAGAAATGGTAGTACATTCAAAAACATAATCAAATGAAAAGACAAAAGAGGGTTTCGTATCAAAAAGCGGAGCCGGAGTTGTTGGATTTGCCAAGCAAAATATCTTTGGCTTCATTGATCTTAGAAGCGAGATAGTGACTACCTCCAGCATCAGGGTGGTTTGCAACCATCACTCTCCTGTGAGCTTCTTTCACCTTCTCCGCCACAACCCTCTCCCTGTTATTATATGGTAAAACACGGCACACTCTCAGTCAGACCACCCGGAGAACAATTACAAAAATCTTTTTTTATAATGTTCTCTCATAAACATAACCTACAAGGTTGGCATCATCTCAAGGGCACTGAATCAGCTACAGACATAGAACTCTACTTGCAGGGCCAGAATTACAAAACCTACTAAATCGAATGTGCAAATTCGGATTTATTAAACAACCCAGCACAAATTCAAAGATTACCATACTCTAGCTAATGGCAGCCTTTCAAGACCATTTTTTTTTTCAATTTTGAGGAGCAAAATAAGAAGCAGGAAGCAAAGACAGACCTAACTCCAAGAATGAGAGCAGCTTCTCGCCGTGTCATTGCTGTTTGAAAACCACCTTCATAAAACCTGCGCATTCTAGCCACGGGTGGCCTCGCCTTGAAGGCTTGCCAAGCGAGTATACCATATCTACCAGCTATAGCAGCTGCAGCTACAGCAGCACCTGCAACCATCGGCGTTTCCTGTGTAACCAACCACAAAAGACAAGCAATGCGTCGTCAGAAACAAAATAAATAGAAAAAAAGGAATTGAAAAGAACATCGACATTTAAACGGACCCAACAACTTACCATCCTTGGAGCGTTCAAAAAATCAATCAATCAATCGGAGGGGTTTAGGGTTCTTCCCGAGGGAGCTAAAAAAGAAGAGGTTTGCCTCGTTCCACTCCTTGTTTTAATTTTAGATTTCGGTTGAGTGAGTTAGAGTGAACTCGGTTAAGTGAGTAAAAGTCAACACCTTCTTCATCCTTCAGAGGATTCGCCTATAGACTCTAAGCAATGCTGCCAGAAAAATAGAAAGACTTGTTGCAGTGTAATTCCATAGGAACACACAGCAGAATATTAGCAGAAATGGAGATTTTAGGCGCAACAGTACTGCTTTTTCATTCAAAGGGCATTAGGTAAATAATGAGAATTTATAAATAGTAAGAAAATAAATAACAGGCGCTTACACTCTGCACAAAATGAATTACCAACTGAAAGGGAATACATAACAAACATACAAACCATCTTGGACATATCCATAAAGTGGGAAAAAATACATATTATCTTCTTTTAAAAAAAAAGACAAATCATAAATAAACCTCAGCTTCCTCCTCCATTGGTCACGTCAACGTTGCCAATCTCCACCTTAGGCGGAGCTGAGAACCTCCGTGGTTTAGGCAATGCAGGTGAAGTCTGATAAGAGAGGCGTTTCTTAGCCGATGCTTTGTCTGCAAAATCACCGTTCTCCTGTGTTGTGGTACCACTTGATGGGCTCTGCGGTTTCAGCCTGGCTCTAGCTGATTTAGTTGGAACCATATAGCTCGGGAGAGCCTGTGCTCCAGCGAGGCTCTCGTCATCTCTGACTAATGAACCAGCAATGCTGTGTCTACGGTTCCTCTCGGACAGAACCGAGACAGTGCTTTTGACGTCGTCCTCGTCTTTAGATTTTCTGGAGGATTGGTTAAGTCTTGAGGGAGTTGGAGGAGAGAAGAAACTGTTTTTGTTTCTTGGGGTACCACCTCTTGCGGATGATGGTGTGTTTGGTTGAGTTGAGTTATTGCGGTTTATAGGTTTTGTTGCTTCGTTACGGTTAATAGAGAAGCTCTTGACTGAAGAGGCATTGTCGTTGTTTGGTTCTTCCAATGGCCGACCAGCCATCCATCTCTCTAACCAGCTCCAACCCCATGTAGGATTGCTCGGATCCATGAACATTGGGTTTCCAGATTTAGAATTGTTCTTCCAGTTTTGCTGCAAACATGAACATATGATCACCACACTACTCAAACGAAGACAGTTTCAAACTCTAATGCATGTGTTTACTTTAAAATTGTCAGCATTAGGCTATATTGATCAGATTACCTGATGAGTGTATGCATAAGCCAATGCCCTTTCTCTTCTCATCGTTGCCTCGTACTTGCTCAGCAATTTGGCTTCAACTTTTTCCTTTGATTGAATGCTATCATCCCAATTATCCCCGTTCTAAGAGCAGCAAAGAGAATCTATTAGCATAAGTCAGGAATACTCAGAGATTTCCTATTTCAGGTAGCAAGAGAAGAAAAATTTGAGTAATTAGATAAGCCAAAGTGAATGAGATGAATGTAAGAAAGAGACCTTCAAGCCAGCAAGCTCTTTGGCATGCTTCTGAAGGAGTTGTTTCTGGCGAGCTTGATTCTCTTCTGACATCCTGATTCTCCTAGCTCGGATTTGAGACTGTACACGAGACAGAGTCTGCATACATTTTAAAGTATTTGCAGCTTGACGTTTAACAACAGATCCTTCCATCAATGACTTAAGCCTGACCAAACCTCTCATTCCCCGTATTGCTCTTCTTGCCTGTATTATCACGCAAGACAAAGTAATACTCAGACAAAGAACTAAAAAATGGAACAGCAAAACCAGGAACCCAAAACATACCAAATAGCCTCTGAATATAGTCTGAATCAAGATTGCAGCCGCTTCTTCGTTTGACTTTCCAGCAAACCGGGTAGGTGTAGCACGACGAGGACGAACCACCTCAGGAGGAGCAGATGAAGATGAAGATGGGACTAGAGGAACATCAAAGGTCGTGGGATTCACAACATCTGTAGAAGGAGGGGAAAGATTGATGTTCCGTTCAACAACCACTTCAGCTACTCTCACCTCAAGAGGAGGAATAGGAGATTGCCTGGCGTTTTCCGGCAGGGGAGGAGGGTTAGAGATCACACCATTTGGGCTCTCAGGTGATTTGTGCTTCGACTTCTGAAAAACATCAAACAACAAAGATGTCAGGAGAGGAGACATATGAATGTGCATAATTTACATATAAAGTCACAGACTTTTCATTACCTTTGAATCTGGGCTAAATGCTTTCTTGACGCTAGAAAACCATTTTGCTTTCTTGCCCATCTCTTCACTGGCCTCTTATGTGAGCCTTCACAGAGATTAAGTAAAACAAAAACAAAAAAGAGTTTATTTCAAGGAAAACTTAATCTATTAGTAGTGGTGATCTCTAACACATTCCTCCTGAGCAAACACGCAAGAAGACACTAAGCTTAAATCAGTAAGATTATTGCCAGATCTCCATATATACGAGCTTAATCCTTCTGTTAAACTCAAAGACTAACATACAGGAAGCGTACCTGCGGTAGACAGTAGCACCAGATCTGTAAGAAGAGGAAGAAGAACTCCAAAAGTCTTCAAGACAAAAGAACCAAGCTCGAGAGAGTACAGCCACTTCAAGCGCGCTTCTTTACCGGAGAAAGAAGATGAAACGGCTAATGGAATCGGGTGAGTTTAGATCTTTGCTGAGGTGCCTCTTCTTCACGTTATCATTATTGCCGAGAGAAAGAGAGAGAGGAGAGAGAAGGATTCAAAAGCTGTCAGTGAAGGTGTTTATGTGTGTGTTATGTGCGTGAAGCCACTTATTGGCCCGCTTTATGGAGCCCACTTGCCTTTTTCTTTTACCAGCTCCTGGTCATTACTTCTTTATTCATTTCTATTTACCTTTTTCTAAAGGTAATTAATTAGTTTATGTAAAAATAATGATAAGATTGATTCGTTAAGCATCATTAACAAGCCGATAATGTCAACGATGTGTACACTGAAAATTGTGTTGGATTTGTTTATTTAACTTTTCTCAAACGATATCTAATGAGTTTTAGTTTTTTTGCAACAAACATTTAATAAAGTTTAACAAAGATGAATCAAAGTTTATCTCGATATGGGATCAGCAATAGTGACCATCTAAATAAAAATTGATAGAATGACTTTATCCAGTAAGATCAATTCTCTACGGCTAAAAAGCTTTGAAAGCAAGCTTTCATTCGTCTTTAGTGGGGTAGAAAATGTTAAGACACCCAAATATTATTTTTTAAGAATAAACATCGTTTTATCGAAATAATATTATAATAACATCGTTTTATCGTAATAATATTATAAGAACATCGTTTATCTAAAACACGCTTACATAACTAGAAGTAGAGCCGACAAAACATGTGAACAAAAATATCCACCAGTGAGACAGCCTTTTATCAATTTAAATATGCTCTAATAAGACACCTATATAACATTACTATTTTCCGGATTGACAAATATCATGAAAATTAGTGGATCATTATTCACCATGTCCTATTTTATGGTCAGCTACACCACACTTCCTAAGTAAAATTCCAATAAATGAGTGATCAAATAAAATATTTGACATATAATACCTAAATTCATGCACCAACATATATTATGCAGATACTTGTCTAATTTCTTAAATCATCACGACCGAGTCTTAAGGAAAAGTTTTTATGGGTTTTAGCTGTTTTGGAGTCATTTATCTGATAATTTCACGCTAAGATTGTTCTATGTTTGAATGTTTCCTTCAAGACATCATATAGTTTTCTAAATAGTGCAATATAAGTTCCCCAACTAAGATTTTGTCATAAATCTGTTGTTACGCCAATCTGCAGAAGATATTAGTGTTTTTTTTTGTAATGGTTGAGAGTACTTTCGTTATGGGTTTTAAATGGTTACCTCAAGCCTCAATGTTGGGATTCTGAATCAGAAAACGAGCGTTGTGCAAGAGGGAAGTAGTCTCCTCGTTTGATGCATCAAGCAAACGCAATTCCTTGATCTCTTCCTGCCATTTCTCAACATGTTCCTTGTGTATCCTGTTCATATAGTGAATCAACATCTCAATTAAGGTACATACATAAACATTATAGAGTCTTTTTTCAAATATTACATGATCAAGCGTTCTTCGAATTCGTTACTCAGTTCCTTGAACATTGTCTTTCCTGAATCTAGCAGATTAGAAACCTACAACAAGAAGAAATGATCATCATAATCACCAGTGATGAACATATCAAAATGCGTTTGTTATTATTCATCAGAGCTTACAGTCTGAGTGAAGCTTTCAATCTTGTCGAGAATTTGAGCTATGCGAAGTTCCATCTCATCAGAAGCAACAAGCTTCGTCTCATCCTCAAGTGTATCATCAAGGCTCATTCCATCTCTCGACTCTCCTCCTTTTGCCTCTTCTTCCTATCAAAAATTTCCAAAAAAGAATAATCTAATCCACTACTACAGAATCAGATCATAATCAGAAGATCAATGGAAGATAAGGAACATACAGATGGTTTCATGCGTTTCCGAAACCCTCCGTTTCCTGCTTCCTCTTCCATTTTCAGTGATTACCTAACCTGCAGCAGTTGGAACGATTCTCATGAACTTCGAATAAACATCCCGATCAGATTTCGAGTAACGATTCTAATCAAATCAACGGAATCCACTACTACCTAAAGCATCGCAACAGATTCTCTAATTCCCGATCTAAAACTGTAGATGATAACATCACGAACAATCTACCATGAAGATTCTACAATAGAACCGAAGCAACTAGATCGAGATCGATAAACGAAACAGAGAGAAAACTTACGCTTTAGCAACGCGATGAAGAACGATGAATCGCTCGCTCGGAAGGAATTTTCGAGATTAGAGCGAGTGTACGTGGGAAGCAAGCTGCGAGCGATGAATGAAACATTTAAATAGAAAGTTTTTGTATTAATCAATATTTTTAATTATGCGTATAAAACTATCTCTTCCTCATTAGAGGATGATTATTTGTACGTATTCACATGATTTTTTTATTTTATTTTTGTCAAATGTCTTCACATGAAACTACTATACGATGCTAATGGTGTTTTAAGCATTAGAGAATGACTCGAGAATAAAATCCAATATAAATAACTCAACCCATGATAAAAGAGCAGCTTTTTGTTCTCTGCATCCGACAGGATCTACAACTTTTTGATATAATCATCAGCCCTGGATCTTTTAAGCGGAACAAGATACACATCTGATGATGATGATGATGATGATGACGAGGAGGAGGAGCTTGATGGATGCTTCACTTTTGATGATGATGATGGATGCTTTACTTGTGATGAGTTTACTCCACTGCTGCCTCCTTCTTCTTGTTTTATACCAACACGCAATGGAGTTTTTATGTTGCTCTCTCTTGTGGGACTATCATTCTCAGCATCACTTTCGTCACTGATCACAATCGCATCTTCACATACAGAGAGAGATTCAAAGCAAAACTTTTTTGTTTACATAACGCAGAGCTTCATCAAAACATTATAAGAAAGAAAAAAACAGACATACCAGCAGCCACTGTGTTGTTGTTCATATTATGATTCTTCTCACTCACCAGAATCACCTCATCTTCCAAAGCCACATTGTTCTTTCCTTGACCGTTGAGTTTCTTATCATCATCATAGAGCGATTTTAAATACGAACACTCCTTTTCAATCTCATCAAATCTCTTTGCTAACTCATCATACTTGTTCTCCTGCTTCTTATGCTCCTCCTCTTCTTTCTCTAGCACAATCAAAAGCTCCTCATTCCTGACCATCAGTTCATTGATCATGGCCTCACTCTTACTCTTCATCTCCTCAACCATCTTCTTGTACTCGTCCTTCTCGTTTCTCTCCCTCTCAAGATCCTTGAGCAAGCGTAAATTGGTGGCCTCGAGTTCCTTAGTTTGGTTCTGATTCTGAAGACGCGGCTTCATCATCTCATTCATATCTTCGACAAGCTTAAGCCTTTGCTCAAGACTTTCATAGTCTTGTTTCAGGCTCTCATGGTTCTCCATCAGAATCTGATATCTTGTGGTCAACAATAAATCCTCCTGAGCAAACATATTGCTGCTCTCTGGATTAGCCACCACGTGGGTTTTTTTGTTCATCCCTGATTTATCCCGAAGATCTGATGATTTTCCAGACATCCTTGGAACCCAAACCTGAAACAACACAAACAAAATCATCCCAAAGCTTTCGCTAGAGCCCAAAATTACAAACTTTTTTCACAGATTCTGAAGAAATCATAAACCCATATTCGTTCCAGCAATATTTTCACAATTTGAGTTTAAAATGTACAATACAAGAGAAATCAACAACGTTCTAACCATCAGAAACCTAAAGTTCAAATCTTTCTAAGCTAACAATTTTTTTTGAAGTCTCGGATTTACAGCAATTTCTTCACAAATCCTAAGTTGTTAAGCAAACAAAACGTGGAATGGAAAGAAGAACAATTTTAACGAGAACCTTACTGGATCTCTTTTTCTTCTTCTTCAAAGCTAGAGAACAATTAGTGTCAAAAAGGGGACACAAGAGCGAGGAAGAGGCTAGAGAGGAAGAACACACAGCCCTAATATTAAAGAAGCACAGCAAATGAAGCGGGAATACGAAAAGACAGTATCCTCTGATCATTCATTATCTCACATTGAGCTAATACTAATTTCAAACTAAATTATTGTTTAATGTTAGATTAACTTAATCCAAATCCTAAACCCTTCCTGCACTTCTTTAATATATTACTTTAGTTTTCAATTAATTTATTCGATGGTGATTGCTAAATATTTTCTTTTTTTGTTAAAGAAACAAAAAGACACCAATAATCTGATTATAAATATTAAATAGTTTGTATTGGGGATTTGGGGTTTCAAATACTTGAAAATGCATACAGATAATCAAATTGATTAGAGTTAACCCTCTGCGCCAATAGGGAAAGTTTGAGCAATTTACTACTCCTGCACTCATTGGCCTGCTTGTAACATTAATACAACAACACAACCCAAAAAAAGGGATCCAAGAAGCCCTAATGATGTCAACTCTTTCTCTCTCAGTTTCTTTCGTTATAAGCAAAGCTACGATGGCTGGTTTCCTTTGATTCCATCATCCGCACTTTCTTTCTATTCCCACAGGATTTTACCCTTTAAACTCTGAGGTGATTTCATTCATCGATTCCATAATCTTCACCAAAGTATTTATCCACAAGACTGTTTGCCATGACTCTTAGCTCTTCGTTTTCATGGAACTGGAACCTTTCCATTGCATCAATGCCGTCTTCTCCTTCCACAAGCTTTGAACCTTCTCCGTTTGGCATTCCTCTTAATACCTAGAATGATCAAAACCCATTAGGATGATTCCGGATCCAAAAAATGACTATCAACATAGAAGTAAACTCAAACTCGGGTCTCACTGAGCTTTTTAGACCATCCAGTTAGTTGCTTACCAGCTCGATGAACTGAAGACCAAGCCTAGCAGCTTCAATATCAGGAGATCTGACCAGGTTAATAAACCCCGGGAGACAACCACCACTGACAATGGAGACTAAGTGCTCTTGAATTATCCTTGGTTTTGTTTCTCCATCGGCAGATTCTACACACAGATTTCCCAAGACATAGGCAACTTCTTTTCTTATGTCAAAGGGTGATGTCGAAAGAAGCCCTATCAACAAGGGCAATGCTTCAGTTGAATGTATCATTCTCTTGTGTTCAATACATCCCGCAGCTATATTAGATAACACCCACGCAGCTTCCTACACAACTGAGCTCAGTGATGAAGAAAAGGAAATCTTCAGATAATAGAGAAAAACGAACTGGGATACTGACCTTCTTTAAGACACGGTGTTCGCTCCTTAAGCACTTTGCAAGCACACCAGTGAGTTTTTCTGGAATTTGATCCAGGATGTCAGTATCTTGAACAAGATAATGATTAAGGTAATGTGGTGTTTCAACCGAAATAGTTAACAGATACTAACCTTCAGTGTTCTTTCCACCGATAAGGATGGCTAACATTGCTTTCAGATCCACAGAGACAAAGTTGCCTAAACTTCGTAGAACCTGAAATTAAACTCAAGTATCATAATACATGGTAATAAATGAACTGTGCTAACTAGAATCCTGACTCTTTTGGAACAATTAGGTCTCTCGGAAAGTTACCGGGATGAGAAGATGTTGACTATCTGAAGTAGCTAATCTTTCGACTAGTAGTTGAAGAATGCCTCCCTTCAAAAGCATGCTTGTAGCGATATCTGAGAGAGCAGAAAGGTACACAACGATCCAAGCAATTTCCGTGGCAATTTCTTCATCCCTGAATCCAAAAATCAATAACATTTAAGATAAATTATCCACCAAAGTTGAAAAATAAAATAGAATATCGATGACATGCAAAAGACCCGCATGAGGCTAAAGAATCAGTAAGAAGCAAGACAACATAATAAGCTAATCACTTGCTGCAATATTATAAGAGGGATGAAACTTCGCTCACGATTTCTTCAAGTGTCGGAGAATTGCGTCAACTATCCCATCGACTCTGACAAGTTGTGCTGCCGCTTTTGATTCAGGTCCCTATATTAATCCATAATGAGATTACTATGTAACAATGTGATAAAACAAGAGAGAGACTTTTTCACACCTTGATCAGATTTGACAGTGCCCATGCAGCTGTTCTTACTGTTGAACCCTTGTCGGGAAAAATCATACGTGCTAGAGGTGGCAAAGCCCCTTGAGACAAAAGAACATTTCTCAAATCTTCTCCTTCACCCGCAACATTACCAATTGCCCAAGAACACTGCTCAGCCACCGGCGCCGAGCTCTTTTCTGAATATAAATGGAAGCATTAAAAAAATCAATCCAACAAAAAGAGAAAAAGAGTAATGATAACAGACTTCGTTATCCATTCCAAACCTCCAAGGTGTGCAATGAGTAACGGCAATGCAGGCAATAGAGCTTTAGTTTCTTCAGGTTTTCCAGCAGCGATGTTTGTAAGACACCAAGCTGACTCAAGTAACTGAAATTAGACACAAGTGAGATCAAAAGATCACAAACCTACTTAATTTGTCCAATTCCAATGGATATTAATCGCTTGGAACCATATCTAACTTAAAATAAATATCTACAAATAGACCTACAATACTCAAAACCTACATTTAAAGTGGTGAGCAAATATATATGCAAGTAAATGCAACAACAAAGGGATAGCACTAACGCATATATTTATAAGGCTAAGGTAAGAAACCTGCTCGTCTGGAGAGCCAAATGAAAGACACTGAACAAGCAAAGGTAATGCACCAGCACTGAGCGCGGTTTCAATAGGAGGGAACTCGGATTTTGACAGTAAACGCCTGAGTTCCCGAAGAGCAGTCACCCTCTTCTGCATTGCACCCTTTCCCCTGAAAAAGAAGATTAGTAGATATTTATAATGGCAACAGATTCCATAAAAGTGGTTTTGGGTATCACTTACTGATATTGAAGAGCAGACTTGAGCTCTTCCACGGCTTTACTAGTTTGAGCCTCCAGAACTGGCAGGTCTTCATCAATCATCATCTCATTCTCAACATGAGGATCCTCATCATCGCCATTAGTACCCACCCTACAAAGCCGCTTTGCTCGAACAAGTGATTCTCTTCTTTCCTTGGCCACCGTAACGGCTTGTTGCCGCCTTCTTTGTCCCGCAACATTCCCAACTACACACCCGTCATATCCAGATAACACAATCAAACACCGACTCAAAAGTTCAATCCTTCTTCAAGTTTATACAAACGTTTTCATGGTTAAGAACGAAGGCGAAGAGGATATAAAAATCGACCTGAAGACTTGATTGGATCTCTTCGATTAGATGCGGAACCATTATCTGCCATTGGAGAAGCTGGAGCACAGTTCGAGACTATGGTTTGATTCAGAATCACACCAGAGAAAAAATTCAATTACGAACCCTAATTTGACAGTTTGACACTAATTGGATCCATTCCCTCGCGCCCGCTTGCCCGCCCATTAAACCGAATATAAATTATTTTCTTAACACGAAACTTTCTTATAATTTTAAATTAGTCCCTAGTATTTCCAAATGTATACATAAACGCAATTTAACTATAAAAATGTATTATTCTGTACTTTAGGTCCATGATTATTTTTGTCAAATCAAATTCGATTTGAAGTACATAAATAAAATGATAAAAAGGCCCACGTTCATTCAGAATAATCAAAATCACCATTCATCCTCATTGTCATCATCGTATTTGAATGGCATCTTGTTCTGGCTCTTGTTTCCAAGCTCTTCCTCCGTCCTCTCCACCTTGCTATCTTGGAGCTAGAACCACTAAGTCACTAACCCTTGATTTTTAATAAATCCACCAATGTTTGTGAAGACTGAAGACAATTAGGTTTCACCACAGCTAAGGAGTATAAAACAAGTTTGTATTTTTAATTCTAAGTATAAATAAAATAGCAATTTTTTATTTTTATTGGTCAACGATAAAATAAATAAAAATAACAATTTTAACTTCTTCTATTTTTGTCGGCAAATAGCAATTTAACTTTAAAATTTTATGATTGAATCGAAAGGCGATCAAAAGCAAATTGACCAAACCGGCATTTGCTGATGTGGCAAACCATTTACATAACGTGTCGACTTCTAACTTGTCGCTTGCGTACAGCTTAATGTAATGTGACGCATGTGAATATTACAGAACACGTGTCACACATCCACATGTTGTTCGGAGCCTCACCGTCTGGCTCATCCACGTTTCCGTCACTTTAGGAAGGAGAAGACGAAGAAGAAACCTGAAACCCAAAAAGCAAAGATTCCTCTGGATCTAGTACCCAATGGACCTACCTCAGCAGCTCAAAGCCGTAACACTCACACACGTCCGATACCGTCGCGGCGATCAGCTCGGTCATTTCCTCGCCTGGATCTCCCTCGTCCCCGTCTTCATCAGCCTCGGCGGATTCGTCTCTCATTTCCTCTTCCGCCGTGAGCTCCAAGGGATCTTCTTCGGTATAGGTCTCGTGATCTCGCAGTTCATCAACGAGTTCATCAAAACCACCGTGGAACAGGCTCGTCCCGAGACCTGCACGTTGCTCGAAGCCTGCGATTCGCACGGATGGCCGTCGAGCCACTCGCAGTTCATGTTCTTCTTCGCGACTTACTTCAGTTTGATGGGATGTAAAGGGATCGGGTTCTGGTTCGGGTTGAAGAGCAGATGGATTATGAATCTGTTGCATTGGTCTCTAGCTGTTGTTACTATGTATTCTAGGGTTTACTTAGGGTACCACACGGTGGTGCAGGTCTTCGCGGGGGCTACGTTGGGGGTGATTGTTGGGGGGAGTTGGTTCTGGGTGGTGAATTCGTTGTTGTATCCTTATTTTCCGGTGATTGAGGAGAGTGCGTTGGGGAGGACGCTGTGTGTGAAGGATACTTCTCATATTCCTGATGTGTTGAAGTTTGAATATGACAATGCCAGAGCTGCTAGGAAGAACATGGTGGACACTAAGTCCGATTGATTTGATTTTCGGGTAAGTATATGGAAACTTTATCACTGTTTCATTGAGATGGATCCGGTTTAGCAGCTATTGTAGATTTGATCTTGATGTTGAACTTCGTACTGGTTTGTTTATCTTGTTATGAAAAGAAAAAAAGAAACACACATGAAGAACTATGTGATGTACTACTGGTTTGTCTTTTCACTTTTCCAGTTTTGGCGTAGTTATGGTTTCTTGTACTAGGGAGTTTCTAGGTCCATCTTCCTGCTTGCCACGCTTTTGACATATATGTTTTCGTTCATTGAGTGTTTGCTGCATTTAGTGATTATAATCTTTTGTACATATTCACAATAAATTTTTATTTTTATTTTGAGAATTATGTTGAAGCAGTTTGATTGATTCATTAAAAAGAACTAAATGTAGAATGAAAAACTATTTGTTTTCCCCATCGCTGTTGTTGTTCAATGATAGTAGAAATGGAATTTGTGAACTCGGTTAGGCTGCTTTCGGTTTTATTGTAAGCTTAACCAAAACGGCTAAACCAGTTCAAGCCATTCTTCTTGTAGCTCATTTAGCTATTCCGATCATTTCTCATAACGTTAAATTTATTTTTTGCATTGCTTAATGCCGCCAACAAATGATACGCGTCTTAATTATTTGCTTCATTTGATTGCAGGTCGGGAAAGCATTGTTTAGCCACTGTTGTAAGACTTTATGGCATTGGTGAGATTAGCTGCTCATATAAACTTGAAACTCACAAGAAGAGGAGCCTTCTTCACACTTATTATTTATCAAGTTTTCTTTGACTTTACGTCCATTTTATTTGATCTTATATTGAAAGAGACATTGCTTCATAAACGTAAAGATATATAAGTTAATGACTTATTGATCTTTGGTTTCGGGGATTCAAGCACTCTAGTGTATTTCTTAGGTATCAAGACACATTATTTACAGTTTCCAGAACTGTTTAATGAACTAACAGTAAAATCCTATTATAAGTACAAAATGCTCCTATTATATGTTATAGAATTGTGTTCTCACGTCTCAGAGCTGATTAATGAACAAACAGTAAAATCCACTGATAGTCTGTTATATGTATAGACTTGGGTTGCGACCCATTTTAGCCCAAAAGCTACAGAAGTGTTATCTCGCGGGTATATGGGGAGTCAAGACTGTCAGGTTACAGGGCCATTCAATCCAAAGTGAATGTTATAGTTTTTCAAAGTGGGTCGGTAGGATCATGGTCGGTTCCTTGTGTTCTAACCGAAACTCTGAGCCCACGACTTTTCTGTCTATGAAAGTTCGAACTAAAATAACTTTAAGATCCGAACGAGTGATTTTAATAAGTTTTATTCCGAGCTTTTAACCAGAAACCATTTTTTTGCAGACATGCTATATGTCCAACATGTTGTTTGAAACGTCTAAATCATATTTGTATAATGAGGTGACGTCCAACGTATTTGAATATTGACCGGGGGGAGTTTTATAATAACACCGGCATCCATATTCAAATACAATTGTTATACAAGTTTATAATTAACAAGACACAAGTGGAGACATAATATGACGTTATATGACTAGGCCTGGGCGTTCGGTCCCCCAATCGGGTTCGGTTCGGTGTAAATGGATTTTCGGTTTTTCGGTTCTAAACATAAAAGTCCCATTCGGTTATTGAAGATTTTTGGTACGGGGCCGGTTCGGTACTCGCCGGGATCGGATCGGTACCGGTGTACATTTCAAAATCCGCATAAACCCGATAACCTATTGGATCCGGTTCGGTTTCGGATTTTAATAAAAAAAAAAAACCCATAGAACCAAAATAAACCGAATATAACCAAATGTAACCACATTAAACCNAAACACACATACAAGCCGTTAGAGATGTATAATCAAACACTGAATTGACTCGCTTTAACTTGTAACAAAGATGAACAAGAGTCGAAAAGAGAAAGAGACAATACCTGTGATTTTATTATCGAATGGTCTGATGAAGCATGAGATGGACAGGATCGGTGATTTATAGTAGCCAGTTTGAGTTTCTTAATGATGAAATCACGAATCGAGGTTCCTTTTTCGTAACTAGGGTTCGTCGCTTCGTCGACTCGCAGCCGTAAAGAACCGAAGAGATTTCAATACATTTACTAAATGTATAATGAATGTATGTATATGCGCGACATGTTATAAATGCTCGGTTTAATCGGTTACCTTCTATGGATATCGGTTTAGTACCGGTCCGTCCCGTAGTCCAAAACTTTGGGCCTTAAAACCCATTCGGTATTTTCAACGGATCCGTTACCGATCCGGACCCGCGAATTCGGTTCGGGCTAAGGTGTGGGCTTCGGGTTCAGTATAATACGCCCAGGCCTATATATGACAATATTGATGCTAACTTTGTGATGTAAAGATACAAATCTCCTTCTAAACAACCTTATATATATGTAGATATAGCGAGATTATTCATATTTTTTTTTTCTGCGTTAACTCTTCAATTAATTTTGAAAAGACATGTACTTTCCAAGTTCCAACAATTTCGTTTTCACAATCGTTCTCAGAAAGAATCACTATCTGAAGAATCAGATAACACTATAACAGAACCAAATTATTTACACAGATTGAAACTAAAGTTTGAGTTCCAGAATTTATGGTTGAGTCAAAAATAATGTATCTCGCATAATTGTATATTTGTATAGACGTATTAAGTACATATGATAAACCTAAAATAATGAGATTTTTAAATCGTATACACAAACTTTGGATACCAAGAAGGGAATATTAAAGCATCCAATGAACCAAAAGAAGGCAAACACAAAAAGCCAAAGTAGAGGTTGAGTTGCATTATTTATGGAATTTTTAATGTAATCTAATCTATAAGATATGTATAATTATTGTATACTTGTTCGTTTATGTTACATTTCGAGAATTAGCTATTCAAAAATTAGATTTATACTACCGTCTGTCTTCTCATATATGCATGTCTGCGTTACCTTTTTCAAACAATTTTTACCAGAAAAAAAAAACACACAGACCTTAATATGCTTAATGATTTTGATGCATCGGGGTAATTGTAGTAGTTAGTGGACTCATGAAGTGTGGTGATGCCAGAGAATTTTAAACTTGCATTCACCTTTCAAAACTGTTTGTATAAATAGAAAATAAACATAACCAAATAGTATATCCATTTATTGAAAAGACAATATCGATATTTAAATGAGTTGAAGAGAGAGAGATCAAACCATCACCTTCATATAACAACCTTTTACACATATTCAGCGTTGAATTTGAAAATTCTATAATTGTTTTATCAAGCATCACAAATTGTAAACGTAAAACCATGTGCGATAGACAAATTTTTAAAAGGTATAATACAATCTAATAGGATTATATAAAAAATGTTTATACCAGCCTAAGCAAATACTAGAAAGCCATCACTATATTAGACTTGGATCCAAATCTAAAAACTGGAAGTGACAGTTATCGTTGTCAACATGCTGCTCATGAACGTCTATATGACTGAAGATTAAAACGAAAATATTCATAACTGAAGACTAAAAAAAATAAAAAAATATTAGATCATGATTAATCGAGGATTTTAAGGTGGAGTTTTTATTGGAAATTAAGAAATGATTTTTTAATTTCTGCTAAAAATCTCACCTTAAGAATTCTCGGTTAATTATCTTTCTTATGCATTGATAATACTCCCTTCGTTTCATATTAGTTGTCGTTCTAGGTTTATGCACACAGATTAAGAAAACATTTAATTTTACATATTTTCAAAATAAAAATACTATTACCAATACACCTAACCATATATCAACCAATAGAAAAATAGAATAGAGAATATTACCAATAAATTTTGTATTGAAAACCAAAAACGACACTTATTTTGAAACAAAAATTTTACTCCAGAACGACAAGTAATTCGAAACGGAGGGAGTAGAAGAAGAAGAGCAATGTGCATGAAAATCATAGGTTCAGAAAGAGGGTCCCACAGACAGAGAGACAGGCGTCACGGACTGTCCTATCGTCTTCATCGGGAAATGCCAAAGATCCCCTCTCTCTCTCTCTCTAACACAGTACAAAACATCATGCAACATGCCATGTTTGGGCCAACTCTGTAATTATGCCTTAATCATTTCTTTCCATCTATTTCCTTAAAGGCATTTCCCTTTCTTCTCACTTCCTCGATATCATAAACCTAAAGAAGAAGAAATGGAGATCTAACTTGTATAATAAGAGCATCATTAACCCAGAGACCCCTTTTGGGTCTCTTATTTTTTTTTTATTTTTTTTTTTTGCTTTTTCTAATTTATAAAAAAAAAAAAAAATTTAAACCAATCATGAGCCGACACGTGTCAATAGGGCCCGCGAACAGTGTAAGAGACGGTTCTTATTTAGGGGTTTTAGGAGCCGTCTCTTGCACTGTTCACGGACCCCACATATTAGTGGGGCCCGCAAACAGTGTAAGAGACCCCCTTAAGAAACTGGGTTAATGATGCTCTAAGTTGACAGAAGAAAGTTTTTAGCCCACTCAAGATCTAGCAAATGGTTTTACTTTGTCCACGCACATGATGATCGTTATTTTGGAATCCAAATTCTCAGATTAATAGCCCCAAAAAATAAATAATTCACCTGTGAATGAACGTCCATGTTCCAACAAGACTTTTAGTTTAATTCCGGCTAACATTACTACACGTTTTTACTAGGTGAAGTATATTAATAGGCTTCCGGTTCAAAAAAAAAAGTAGTACTAGTAACTAGGCTATATATCATTTGATCCCTGTATTATTGGTGACAATAGATAGTCATCAATAGATCTTTGTCTTCGTGTGAATATACTGATCGTTCGTACCACATGTTGACTTCTCTCGCGTGTACACTTAATTACATTTGAACCTAAATCACTTTTAGAAAAAACACTAAATCACATTTAGTTGAAAACTAAGTCACTTTTCCTCGCATATGTCAATGAATCATAGTTTGCACTTCCAGTTTTTAAAAATATTTGTATAGATTATAGTTGAAAGAATACAAATTACAAAAAGGCTTTTTGAGTTCCTAAAACTTTTTGGGAGTCAAAGATGGTGCTCCCTTAAAAAACCGGGAACTTTTTGCATCTACCTATATACTTTGTTCTTGGGACACAGAACATTTTCCTTTGCCAAATACAGTTTCTTGGATGTACAAAACTTTTACTAATTTATAATAAAATAGGAGTTGAAACTTTGTTCAGTTAAAATTATATATAGTATAAACCATAGCAAGTACATATATTAACATAGATTTTTCATAAATTAATTAACAAAAACTGATGTGTGGCATTGGCAACTAAATCTATCAATGAATTGTTAAGAATTTATTGTTAAGTTTCCAACCATGAAATTGATATCGTTAAGAAACCATACTTGACAGAGCAACTCTGTGTTACCATGCAAAAATTATTATCATAAATAAGATATTCAGACTTCAAAAGGGTATATATTTTATATATTTATGCGACCATATAAAAGAGTTTTTATTAATGATTAGTGTCTATTTAATAGGCAAGATTTAACTTGACACACATGCATATGTGTTTGAAGATGGTAAAATGAACAATTCTATATATATATCAGGATCAAAAACTTACAATACTTCCTAGTATATATATATCAGGATCAACAACAAATAATTAAACTTATAAAAATAAGAAAAGTACCACAAACTATGAAGTATTGTAAGTTTTTGAATGTGATAGATAAATTTAATAAATAATCAATCAATCATTTAAAACCATACAAATTAATTATTAAAATGTATTAGTTGTTGTTGATAAATTGATTAAATTCCAAAATGTCGATATAACATTACTATAAACAGATATACATACACTTATTTTATAACATATCATAACTGTATCAATGTTGATCTCCCTTAACTATTTATTTGTTCCCAACTTTTAAACACCCTATATCTGTACACATGCACGTGTGTCTATGTAACTATGAGTCTGCGAGAAAGGGAGAGACTGGCCTTTCCGAAGAAATTACTAGTATTATATTATTGTAAACAATTAATTTCCCTTTTGAAAGAAATCATAGATCGACTAAACCAAAAGAAAAAAGGTAGGTCTCTAGAAAAACATCTCCCAGATCTCTCAGCATTATTTAGACGAAAAAAACTTTATTTATGTGTTAGTTCTGTTTTCTGTTTTTAAATAACAAATCCTCTTTCAATATAATTCTTATATATACATATACTTTCGTGCCTTCTTCCTCATCTTCTTTGGTCTTTTCTTGTCATTTGGCATAACCAAAGAGTCAAGCACATTCAAACATTCTCAAGCCCTAAAACCCAAAAGAAACTTATATGCTCTTGTTCTTGTTCTCCCTCTACAAATTAAACCCTAATTAACTATCTATTTTGTTTGTATACTGTTCTAATCTCCTGATCACCTCCTTGTTTTCTTGCAAAGTTCTATTAAAAGACAAAACCAAGTTCTTGTTCTTTAGCTCTGTTTACATCAAAACAAAATATGCAGATGATTCCAGGAGATCCATTTTCTATTTCATCTTCCATGGGAGGGTTTGTCCACCAAGAACAGCATCTTCATCATATCCAGCAGCATATCCCGGACATCAACCCTAATTCTAGCTCTAACCCTAATGCTAAACCAAACTCTTCATCAGCCAAGAAGAAGAGAAATCAACCTGGCACCCCAGGTACCACCTTAATCATCACCACAATATATACCCATGTATATATGTTTTGCTGAAATAATTACAAACTTAAAAATGACATATATATATACTTATATGAATATGTGTATATTCCATTATCTGGTTATATCCGAATGGTTTACGTATATGTGTGTTTCTATATAATTTTTCATTTAAGTAAAACGTCGTTGAATTCATTAGAACAAAATATGTGTTAAAAAAAAAATAAAGATACATCATATTTATACATATGTATGGACAGATCCAGATGCGGATGTCATCGCTCTATCGCCAACCACCCTCATGGCAACAAACAGATTCGTCTGCGAGATCTGCAACAAAGGGTTTCAAAGGGACCAGAATCTACAACTCCATCGCCGTGGCCACAACCTTCCATGGAAGCTGAAGCAACGGTCCAACAAGGAGGTGATAAAGAAGAAAGTATACATATGTCCTATCAAGACTTGTGTTCACCATGATTCTTCTAGGGCCCTTGGAGACCTCACTGGGATCAAGAAACACTATAGCCGCAAGCACGGGGAAAAGAAGTTTAAGTGCGAAAAGTGTTCTAAGAAATATGCTGTTCAATCTGATTGGAAGGCACACGCAAAAACTTGTGGCACTCGTGAGTATAAGTGCGACTGTGGCACGTTGTTCTCCAGGTACGACATTTCATCATTTATTTGGTTTTGGCTTTTGGCTAGCTGATGTAGAAGTTAAGTTTATTAGAACTCGTTAGTCAGTCTTTAATTTTATTGCAATATCTAATGACAACAAGGCATAGAAATGATGTAAGTGTTAGAAACTAAGAAATTTGTGTGAAAAACTAATACTCCTATATATAGATGTATATGTATGATATCTAGCTATAGTGTCGGTATGAATGTGTGTACATGTCTTGTGATGTGATACTGTTGAGAAGTTTGATTAGAGTGCAGAGCATTAATTGAGAGTTTCTGACTTTTGGGGAGCACTATTTTTATTTTAGTCTTAAGATTTTGACAAAACAAAGCTGCATACTTTATGAGTATGATATTCGATGAGATTTTTGATGGTATGAGCATCTATTTATTTTGTGTGTTTGTATGTGTACATGTCTATTTGGCTTCACTCTTTTTCCTTTATTCACACGATCGATATGGCAAGGAATTATACATATATATATATCGACAATAACGCAAACACACATGTACATATGTCTGATGAGTTTTAGTGTTTTACAGTATGCTTTTTATTTTAATAATCGAGTTTTGTGTTTGTTTCTGTCTTCATGTCTTGATTTTGCATAGGAGAAATAAATGCTTCATCCGGCCAAGAATGTCTTTGTTTTGCTAATGATTTCAAATTCAATGCTATGTTAAATAATCAATGTCCTTGTCTCGCTTCTTAAATTAATTATTATAATTATTATCACATCTCGTTATTCAATTTATGTACAAACCTAAATCGTTTTCTATTATAGGAAAGATAGTTTCATCACACATAGAGCGTTCTGCGACGCATTGACAGAAGAAGGTGCAAGGATGAGTTCACTTAGTAATAATCCGACGATCTCTACAACAACGATGACGACGAATCTTAACTTTGGAAATGATTCACATGTTATGAATAATCCAAATCTTCCACATGGATTTGTACACCGAGGAGTTCATCATCCCGACATTAATGCTGCTATCTCTCAGTTCGGTTTAGGGTTTGGACATGATCTAACTGGAATGCATGCGCAAGGTACATCATATCTCAATCATATTCCTAATTTTCATATTAATTTCTTTTTGGTTTAAATGTTAATTAATTTCATATAAATTTTTTAATTAGACTATATATTATCATAATTTTCCCTTTGTACATTAATCCATATAGGTTTATCCGATATGGTACAAATGACCTCCGCTGGGAACCACCACCTCTTTCCATTGTCTTCATCATCAGTCCTCCCTGATTTCTCCGGCCACCACCACAACCAACAATTCCAAATTCCCACTACTTCCACAAACCCTAATCTCACCTTATCATCATCCTCAACATCACAACAAACCTCAGCTTCACTACAACACCAAACCTTGAAAGACTCTTCTTTCTCCCCACTCTTCTCCTCCTCCTCTGAAACCAAACAAAGCAAGCCTCTCTCTCCAATGTCTGCCACTGCACTCTTACAAAAAGCTGCACAAATGGGATCCACTAGAAGCAACTCAACCACGGCTCCGTCCATCTTCGCCGGCCCAACAATGACGTCATCCTCATCCGCCGCTTCTCCTCCTCGGTCATCTTCTACAATGATGATCCAACAACAGCTCAACAACAACAATGTCCCAAGAGAGATCCATAATCTTGCTCCTCCTATCCGTGGTGTAACCACGAGTAGTCATGTGGATAATAATAACAATCGATTTCAATCAAACCGGTCATCAGGTCTAAACACGGTTCAGCAGATGGGTCTAACCCGTGATTTCCTTGGAGTGAGCAACGAGCACCATCCTCACCAAACTGGTCACCGTCCGTTTTTGCCTCAGGAACTCGCAAGGTTTGCTCCATCGGGTTGATGGATGGTCTGTTTTTATTAGATTTGATCCCACTACATATCTGGACTGCGAACCAATAGAGAGATGCATGGGGACAATTTTTGGGGGTTTAGGACTGGAAGTTTCTTTGAGGAGACAAGTCTAAGAATCGTACCTCGCTGTCGGAATGTAGGGACAAAGGTTGACAAGACATCGTCTTCATACATTTATATGTTATGTACTTTTCATATGTTCATGATGATCATCATTTATCTATACCATGACATGCATGGGTTTGTATTTTGCCACAATATTGTCGTTTTGTAAATGTTATTTCTTTTCGTTATTACAATTATTGGGATATTTGGTCCGTATAATCTTCAGGCTTTTCCAGGCTTTTTACTATTCAGATAATTATGTTTTTCATTGTTATTTTGTCACCAACCGAAGTTGAATGTAGTGATGCATATGAAGAGAAATTGCCTACGTCGTTCATATAATCATATGAGATATATAATTATTGTATGTTTCAAATTCGAAATTGTACGTCTAGAACCTTTATTCGGCAAAGAAGTTTGATTATCCCAATAACCTAAAAACATTCTCCTACACCACAAATTCACATCCAAAGTTTTCTTTTTAGAAGTAAACTCACTTTTTAAGCTCAGAGTATATCTTAGTTATAGTTAGTAAAGCCTGTTTACGTTTACATAAGTGATTCTCTTTTCTCAACAATTAACTGTTTCTTTATAAACTTTAATTCGTTCACCAATTCAAATTTTCTATACAACTACATAAAACTAGACGACGTCATTGTTGAAATTGCCTTTCAATAGGTACTTGATCCAGATTCCACACCCATGTTCTCGAGATGCAAAACTAAAAATATTTTTAACTAATATCAGCTAGTATTTTCAGTAGACATATAGGCCCTGTCTTTATTTTGACTTATCTATAATTCATCCACACGAGATAGAAAAAAATGAAATATGTCGTTTTGTGGATCCATGCATTATTCCTTTTTCATTGTCAAAGACAATATAAAATTGTAAAATCTTATTTCGTATAATTAGTTTTTATTTCACCCCACCAATTACTAATCCTTAGTCCCACTAACCATAGGCTAGAAATGTAGGGATTCATGAAAAGAAAGAGCACCGTATTATAACATAGGGGGGCGTTGTATATGTTAATGTTAGCTACTGAAATATAAAATTTTAAAACTGAATACATTTTTACAATAATGAGGTTTTGAATAGTAATGTTTATTTTTTTTATCTAAGAATTTTATTCGAAAAAAAAATCCGATTAATTTAATGGATATTGGATTTAGTACGTTTTTGCTAAAACTGAATTTTACTTAACCGGTTAAAGCTTGTTAACTGATCCGGTTATCAATACTAACATTATTGGGCCATCAAACATATGATATCAAGTCCACACTAATCTCGTCAAGCTCTAATGGTCGGCCTTATATGGCCTCAACTTCTAACCTCTCTAGTAGAAAGAATCTCATAAGGCCCAGGAATTAAGTAATATTACGTGGCAGAGTTAGGCCAGCGTGTGAATAGCTTGTGTACGTGTACGTTTATTATTAGCACATGTCTACGAATCTAGGACCTACTTAAAACAGATTCCACGTGGAGAATATCTATTGGATAGAACAACGTGTTCTTACTAGTTACACTGCAAAATCAAAATCGAAAGCTTAAATTGGATCCGAAAACACGAATTCGTGTGAGCTTGATTCTTCTTCTTCTTCTTCGTTCGTGTCTCTGATTCAGAATTCTTCAAATCTATATACACTTGTATATGTGTATGTATTGAAAATTGAGAATGGATCTGTTGCGAGTCGGGTCAGGAATGGATTTCTTAGCGTGGAGAGGAATGGCGTACACACTTCTTCTCCTCAACTTCGTCTTCGCTTGCCAACTTCTTCTTCTCCATCCTCTCGTTTCCGCTTTAGGTAATTTTTCTGGATTCGTTTGGTAAAATTGATGTTAGGTAACTTGAGGTTTAGACATTTGAATTGCCTTTGAATATTGCTCGGAAAGTTTCTCCTTTGGGTGTTCCTTGTGATTGGATTTGATTTGAGATGAGGATTCTGTTTAGCATGGCATTTTAAAATAGACAAACTTTCTTGCTCCACATTACGTAGGGTTGTGTTGTGGACTTGTGAGAGTGAAGCAAGAATGCATTTCATGAGTGTTTTTTGCTTATGTTATTATTGCTGGGTACAGATGGTCAATCTGTAGATGCTGCTGAGTTATTTGAGAGGGCTTCACAAAGTATCAAAGTCAAGCGTTTTAGCGATGCCCTTGATGATCTGAATGCTGCTATTGAAGTAGACCCTGCACTTTCAGATGCTTATTTCAAACGTGCATCCGTGCTTCGTCATTTTTGCAGGTATAGAAAAATAACTACAGTTTTTTTAAATCTTTGGTTTGGCATTCTTTTCATTTGAATTGTATTCTCTGTCCATGTGTTGTTATAGATACGAAGACTCTGAAAATAGCTATCATAAGTATCTAGAACTACATCCAGGCGATTCCAATGCTGAGAAAGAGCTCTCTCAGCTTCATCAAGCTAAAAGTGCTCTGGAGACTGCTTCGTCCCTTTATGAATCAAAGGACATTGGAAAGGCTCTTGATTTTGTTGATAAAGTTGTTCTTGTCTTCTCTCCAGCTTGCTCTAAGGTGATATACTATTTCTAATATCTTTTAATACTCTTTTTGATCTTACAATTTCTTATTGTCTACATCGTGTCTTTTCACTTCAGGCAAAGCTTCTTAAAGTCAAGCTCCTTATGGTGTCTAAAGACTACTCAGCTGCTATTTCAGAGACTGGTTATATCCTCAAGGAAGATGAAAATAACCTTGAAGCTCTGCTCCTTCGGGGCCGTGCCTACTACTATTTAGCAGATCATGATGTTGCCCAAAGGTTTTGTTGGCCTAACTTCAGCCCAGTTTCCTTATCAGAGAGAGTGTTTGGATCCAAAACTAATATAAACTCTCTGTTTCAGGCATTACCAAAAAGGGCTTCGTCTTGATCCAGAACACAGTGAATTGAAGAAAGCATACTTCGGACTGAAGAAACTGCTTAAGAGAACAAAAAGCGTGAGAGTCCTGCAAACCTCTTTTGTCTTCCCTATATAACACTGAGCTTTTACCAGCCAAATTGTTGTGCTCTTTTTTTTTCTAGGCAGAAGATAATGCAAGCAAAGGAAAGTTAAGAGTTTCGATAGAGGACTACAAAGCAGCTATAGCTCTGGACCCTGAACACACTGCACATAACGTTCATCTCTACCTTGGACTCTGCAAGGTCTCCGTCAGGCTTGGCCGTGGAAAAGACGGCTTAGATAGCTGCAACGAAGCACTTAACATAGATTCAGAACTGACTGAAGCATTACATCAGGTTCAATATCATTAAATCATCAATAACTCATATCTAACAAACAGGTTTCTGATCTGATTACACTTCCTCAGAGGGGCGAAGCTAAACTGTTGCTTGAAGATTGGGAAGGAGCTGTGGAAGATTTGAAACAAGCCGCTCAAAGCTCCCAGGTTAGTTAAAGCTTCTTATCTGTTGATGTAACTTGGATCTTTTAGTCTCATCATCGACATATCTAATCTTGTATTAGGACATGGAAATTCATGAAGCACTTGGTAGAGCAGAGAAAGCACTGAAGATGAGCAAAAGAAAAGATTGGTACAAAATTCTTGGCATTTCCAAAACCGCATCTATCTCTGAAATCAAACGAGCATACAAGAAGCTCGCATTGCAGTGGCATCCAGATAAAAACGTTGGCAATAGAGAGGAAGCTGAGAACAAGTTCCGAGAAATTGCTGCAGCTTATGAGGTTCAAAACAGTCCTTTGCATTCTCTTTCACATTCACACACACACACACACACGCATGCTCAGGGTTCATCATAACTTGTAAATTGAATCAGGTTCTTGGAGATGACGATAAGCGGGCTAGATTTGACAGAGGAGAGGATCTTGAAGAGATGGGTGGAGGTGGCGGCCATCATGGAGGATTTGATCCATTTGGTGGCGGTGGAGGTGGTGGATACACCTTCCATTTCGAGGGAGGTTTCCCCGGTGGTGGTGGTGGTGGTGGTTTTGGCGGTTTCGGTTTCTAACTTAGACATGAAGGCATCATCATGTAACCTAAAGACTATGCTTTTCTTTCAAACTATACTACTCAAAAACACATGTTGCATTCTTTCATCAAGAAAGTTTTGTTCAATTGCAATCCTAATGTTTATCTCATTTAGAATCAAAACAATAACAATGATTAGCACAATCTTTAACACAGTCTCAACTTACAACAAAGTTTTTATCCTATTCACTCTGCTGTCTGAAACGGTGGTGTAGCCACCTGAGTGCTTGCTGGCTGGTCATGAGTATGGCTTCTTCTCCATTCCGTGAACACAGTAATAGCCGCTGTGCCGGAAATGGTGAGTATAAATCCGACCATAGTGGCTAAGACAATGCACGTAACCGGCTGCTTAACCTGAGAAGCCAGTTAATGACAATTTGTGAGAACCCAAGCTTTTAACAAAGTCACTTTAAAAGAAGAATCTGACAGAGACATTACATCAAATCTAGAGTAGAAGACATGACAGAAAAGGACCACGAAACTGAACTGAATGGTTGCAAAGAGCCACGCATAGTCCCTCTTCACTGCACCACAATCATCTTTCAGAATAATGAAAAAGGCAATATAAATTTTGAAAAAGGGTTCAAGAACTCTTAATATTACCCATTTTTGTCGATGTCACTGATCCAAGAAAACCAATAATGCAAGAGAATGGTAAAGCTATTGAAAGGGCACTAGATTTCATATCCTTCACCAGAAGCTGCTCAAGGGAACAAAAGTATGCAATCATGCTTACCATGACAAGAATCGGCCCATGTTGCCATTGGTTAATCTCTGTATGCTCTGCAGCACTAGAAAGGTCCTGAGAATCCTCCTCATGGAGAAGTGTTACCGGGAGATTTGTCACATCTTGTTTGCACACATCACAGGTTATGTTCCCTTTAATTGTGAACCATTTAATAGTACACTCTTTGTGGGCAAGAGCTAGTTCTCCTTTGCACATGCATTCCATCTTGAAAGCTTCTGAATCTTCTCCTAACTCAACCATGCAGATTCTACACACAGCTTCCTCTTCAGGAACATCGTCTCCCCCATCGTCATTTTCATGCATCATCTCTAGATTCTCATTGTCCCCACGAGATGGAGTAGGAAACACACGGAGAACCCTTACAGGCTTCACATTACCATCTTTGTCGATGAGCGTTGGGACAGAACGTGTACGGCGAATAGGCAGAGTACGCTCTCTTTTCTAGCAAAAAGAGCAGTCAAAACAATGTAAGTTGATCAACTTTCTTATAGTATAACCAAGTTCTTTAAGATAGAATACTGACCCTGGATGTAACTTGATCAACTGCATAGCTCTCGTGCATGGACTCACGATCTGAGTGAGCTAAAGGAGTAACCGGCAAAGACTCTGTCTTCTTGGATTTTTTAGGAGTGAGAGACCATGTTCTTGGAATATAAGACTTATCTCTGCCATCATAGAACAATTCCACACCTTCCTCAATATCTGCATTGTTGTTCCGGTTCTTGAAGTTAAAGACATTCTTGAGAGTAGTCATTCTTCTTGACCAGGAAGGACTCATGGATCCACCGCGTCTCCCTATTCGAGGACTTGCCATGGGAGAGAAGTTGAACCTTTTTGACACAGGACTAGGAGTAGGAGTAGGAGGGAAGGATCCATTGGCTCTCAAGAAATCGTCATGAACGTCTTCTTGTGCTCTCAGCTGTATATCAAACACAAGGTACCTCCATCTTTCGTGTTGGCTTGGTGATATGTTCTCTTCAGTAATCTCAGCAGAAACTCCATTCTACAAACACACAAAAGAAGATTATTCATAAAATTTGATCATGTTGAAACCATTAAAAGCCTGAGTCTTTCAACAGTTTCCAGAAGATCACAACGAACGAGACCCTAAACCCAAAAAAAAAAACTCAAGGGCTCAGCTAAGAGAATATAAGCAGAACAATAGTTTCCTTACCATTACAGCAGGAGAAACATCATCATGTTTTTCTACTTGGTGAATGTTATCTTGATCACCATCCATCAGCCCTTTTCAAAACAAACCCAGAAACAAGACAGTACCAAAAGGACAAGAAGAATCTATCGGATCCTTTTGAGTTAAAATGATATGATAAACTCTTCAGTTTTGTCTGTGGTCTTTTTTACATTCGTCGGTTCAGTGAATGAATGCCCCCACTGTTTCTCTTTTACTATAACCGTAGATTTGGGTTTGGATCTTTGTCCTTATTAAGTTCTATACCGATTCCTTAACATATAGATTCTTAATTCTTTTTGTCAACGTGTCCTGGTGTATATATCTCTTTTACAGTCATATATATAACTTGTAAAACTAGTTCAATCACGAACAACAATAAAAAGTTGTTGTTTATGCAGAGTTTGAGCTAGTGCATGTAACCTACTTGTATGCGTTCATCACCTTCGGTAATAACGTGGTCATACTATATTTAATTAAAGTTTAATCAAAATAAATATTGAATATTTTGTTATTAATTTAAATTTAAAACTATTTTTAATTTTACTATATGTAATATTAGTTTTATAATATATTTTATTTAAATAACATTTTTGATGGAGTCACAAAGGCTGAAATTTTTAATGTAATTAACAATAGTTCTTTAAAATAAGAAATTACTAATACTTTGTCTTATTTTCTTCGCTGTTTTATGTGTACTACTAAATAAGAAGCAGTGCATTTAAAAGAGGACACATATATATATATATTGAAGAATGATTGGATAAATATATGTAAGATCATAAAATTGAATATTATTACATGTCATAAAGTTGGATAATACTAAATATCCCTTGTCCCAAATTCACCAATAGCAAGCGCGCGCTGCAAAACACTTGGCTTAATCTCACCTTCCTCCTTCACGATATGGCTCTGCCATAGTTCCCGGCGAAGAATGGATCGAATACGACGTCGCGGCTGCGGATACAGATTGATTAACTGAACTCTCGGGTGGATCATGTGGTTGAACAGAAGCTGCTGTTTCCGTCGCGGGAGAAACATTGCTTCTCCTTCTTCTTCTTCCTCCGTCGTCTCTGGTGCAGCAGCAGCAGCAGATATTCCCCATGACTGAGTGATGTAAGGCTCAAAAAGGAGTTATGCTTTTATATTAATTGTGTTATGTGGTTGGTGGAAAACATTTGCTTAAACTTGACTTTGTCGGGACTACGTATCAGTCAAATGTTTGCTTTTTTTGTTCTTTGATATTCTAATTTTGTTATGTTTTTGATTTTATAGAAAGTATCCTACCACTTATACAGCAAAATATTTCCTTAATAATTTTAGATATGATAAGATCTTAAATCTTGGATTATGATTATATAAATGCAAAAGGAGTTTGAACTAGAATACAACCAAGAATGAGGAAAAAACATACAAAGTGGTCTTAAAAAAAAATACAAAAGTCACGTTGAGAAATATGTAAGGCAAGTTCAGAAAATTGATAACAGCATTTTCAACGATTAAGAACCTAATAGTGGTTCTTAACAAAATTATATTAGTATTGTAGTGTAATTATATTGTTTAATTACATTTGATTTATTTTTAAAAGAGTTAAGCCACTAACAAATGGACCCTTATACATTAAATACTGATAAGAGTTCTAAAAAGGTTTTAATTAAGAAAATTATCTTTTTTTATATTTTTTTATTTTTCTTTTAATTTTATTAGTAAGAACTCTACCTTCATCTCCCTATTGGAACCTCCGGAATCCGAAAATACTATTACAATTTACCTATTTATGTATTTACATGGTGTTACCGGATTCGCCTATCGTCGATGGGTCGGTTCCAAAGAAATTAATCGGGTTTTGGATTCAGATATTACAATATCATACCCTTATTGATGCGCTTCTGGTTAAAATAAGAGGAGTGACGCGTAAGATAACTATTAACTCAAACTAAACATGTTGTATGGGTGTGTAATAACCTGGTACTAAAATAAGCTATTGTAATAGCTTGGATCATTCGACAACAGCTAGAGGAATTATTTAGAAGATCAGGAGCATATAATATGTCAACAAAAATTAACTGTTAATTCTGGTATAATACAATCCTGGTACACTATATCTACTTAAGTCTTGGTCAAATAAGCTTGGAAGGTCGCAATCAGAGAGATGTTTTACAATGAAATGGGTGAAAAACTCTATTGTCCATCTAAAGTGATGAAAGCATCCTTCACAAAGTCGCTGTACTTCTTCTCTCCTCCTTGCACACAACCAAAACAACACTATCACCAATTAATTGTGTTGACACACAAAAAATATTAACAAGTTTTTAAAGACTCTAGCTTATAGCTGTAGCTCTCTATTCAGAGACCGGAGTTCCTTCTTGTAATCTACACAAGAAAATTGGAATCTCTTAACCACAAGAACGATTCTCATCATCTCTAAGAAACTTAAAAGCACTTGCAATATGCAAAGTAAATGATTCGGTTTAGAAGAATGGTTCTCAGAGTGATCTTTGTATAGTCTGTAATACGGAGGAGGCGGCGGATATGTAGCTGTAGCCATTCTCCTACACATCCAATTCATCCACAACAGATCATATAATCAGCTAAATTACCGGTTAAATTGCTTCAATCAATGGTTGGTTAGGTAGACTAGGTTTGGTTCGGTATAACTAAACAATAGTTTTTTCAAGAGGTGAATGGTGTTTTATCAAGCAAGGTTAAGCTAAAAACAATAGTGGAAATCAAATCTTAAAAAGGACTTTAAAATAAATTTACATAAAAATAAAAATATCAGCAGCACTTTAATTTAAAAATAGAATTGTAGGAGATTGTTAATCAAATAACTGTATATCAACAAATTTCATATCTAACCGCATTTAATTCTCAATATCAAAGTTATATGAATGCATCAAACAGCAGTAAATTAGATGGTAAATTCTAAAACTAAAATAATAATGAAATTAAATGAAAACGTAAAATTTCATTAATTTCATAATTTAGATCATCCTTACCTACTAATTAAGGTTTTATTATAAAGAGAGAAAACAATGGACGAGAACTTGAGAATCAGGAAGCTCACGATAAGAACGTGAGACTGGCCACACTTGAACACTTTTTCTTTCTTTCTTTGTCGTTTACTTGTAATAAGTCGTAGTAACTCACTTAACCAATGGGCTTATCTTCTTCTATAAAATGATCTCAACTCCTTTCATAAAAATTTCACAAAACCCATCGTCGGCAAGGCAACAAGCAGATCACAAAACCCAGAAAAGCTCTGTTTCCATCATCAATGGCGTCAAGGAAGCATTTTTTTGGCAAGCCTAAATACATCTATCCACAACCAGAACCAGTTATGTCCGAAAACGACGGGAATGTCTTTGAATTCGACGAATCTGATATTCATAGCTTAGGCGATCATGAGAAGCCGAATTCATTTGAAGCGAAGAGATCGATGATATCAATCTCGCGATTGCGGAGAAAACCGGCGAAAGTCGCAGATTCCTCCGGTTTCGATAGCCGGAAAACGACAAAGACCGGTTCACTTCCGGTTAACATTCCCGATTGGTCAAAGATTCTGAAGAGTGAGTATAGGAGGAGCCATGTGATGATGATACCAGACGACGACAGTGACGAAGATGAGGAGGAGGAGGAGGAGGAGGATGAAGAGATCAACGACGGTGACACGACGATGACGGGAGGAAGACGGATGATTCCGCCGCACGAATATTTAGCGAGGCGGAGAGGATCTTCGTTCACGGTGCACGAGGGGTTTGGTGGAACGGCTAAGGGGAGAGATCTAAGGCTATTGAGGAACGCGATTTGGGAGAAGATTGGCTTTCAGGATTAATAAACAAACTATAGGTTTAATAATAAAACTCTACAAGGTAATATAGATTATGTTAAAACTATTACTTAATTATATTTTAGAACATAAGAAGGAGATCGTGTTTTTTTGGATCGATTATAGTTTCGGTCCGAAGGAGAATTTTTCGATATCCTATTTTTGCATATTTCTTCTTTTTTTTTTTTCTTAAGTTTTGACCATCCTATCCTTTACGTGTTCGGTCGGTAATGATAAATGATTTTTTATGTTTTTATGTCTTAAAAATAGTAATTTGTATTTCTTGAATAACGACATAATTTCACTGAAAAGATAAATCAAAAATAATAATCAAAAGCAATGAGTAACTGAAAAAATTGAACTACAAAAGCAATACTATGGCAATATTTTCAAAATTATAATCATTATATATTATAACATACACAAAAATATAAGATTCGATGTTGAACGAAGGTGACCTAAACATCTTGTCCAAAATATACATTTGTTCACTATATTAAAATCAACATATATTATCTTTTCAGTGAAATGTATTAGGTGATAATTCTGAATTCAGAGTTTATTCAACATATATTAAATTTTAAAGTTTTCCACAAACCAACCAACAAATATAAACCGGATTAGTGACTCCAGCATTTTAACTAAATCCTCCACAAAACGTCTACTCAAAATGTGTCATATACCAAGTGTCATGTCTTTTGAAGGTCGCGATTTGAACTATAGGCCACAAAAGTCTTCAGATAGAAAGTGTGATGTGTGTTTATACATTTTCATAAGTAGAAACATGATACTGTATTAAAAAGAGTTGAAGTGGTGTTTCTTTTTCTAGATACTATTTGTTAAAGAAAAAGAGTAATAATGATGCATACATTCATTGAAAGTTATTGCAGTTTCTATTTCTGTGTCTCCCACTCTCTCATATGCTTTTGCAACAAGAGTTCAAGATTTGACAGCATTTTCTTTCTTCACCAATCACCAAAGTACTTTTTTCTCCTTTTTTGGTTTTGTCAACAAAGTTGTAATATTCTCTTTTTTTCTCTCGTTAATACGCGTTACTTGCTTCGTAAGTTTTGACAAATAGAGCCGTCTGGTTATAAACGCAAATACACTACTTCAAACATGGTAAGTTAATGTCGAGAACAGAAAAATTTTAAATTTCCCCAGTAAACACTCAGCAAACGCAGACGGTAAAACTGTGTGATAAAATTTCTCTCAAGAGTTATGATATAATATGGATACACACACAAGTTGACATATAAACAACACGCACTAGCGCAAAGAAAACAATCTAAGACTTTGATAAAACAATGGTCCGGTGGAATAAAGAATGAGCAATCAAAATCGAATAGTGTTAGGGAATGTGGAGAAGTGGCAATCACACTGTCGCATACAGAGTTTGCAGTCTCAAGTGGTAAACTAGCGGCGCCCTTAGTTTTTTCTTTGGTATGAAAGGAGAAATTGGTTTTGGACTGCTGCAAAATATTTATACAGTTCACAAAAGTTAATTGAGTTATCTTCTAAATTTCTCTATATATATTAGTTATGTTAGGACTATATTAAGGATCTGCAAATAAATATATTGGTTGGATAACGAAATAAGTGCATGATCTCACACGCCAACTAGGTGAAATTAGCCTAAGTAAGCATTAAGAATTGACACATACTGAAATAAAATACAATAAGAAAAATAACAAAGGTTCGTATGTATGTTTTGAGGTGCTACTCCTTGTGGAAATCTATGATACAAGCTCTGCTGATTTTTCTGTGTCTTTGCTGTACTAGTCTTACAGAATTTTTCTTCGACATTTTTTCTATTTGGCAAACATAATCCCACTTTCCTGAGTTAGTTTTCAATTAGTTGTTTAATTACTCATTTCAGCTTTCACCATGTGAGCAGAAACACACCTCCTATTAATCATGTATGTGTCAGCGATTTCAAGATAATATCTGATTCTCTCCTATCAACAGTAAATAAATCAGATGCCATCGTAACTAATGATACAACTCCAACACATCGTTAGGGATTTTAGATTAGCGAATCATTCAAACTTGAAAGCATAAACAAGTTCATAATGCACTTGGATTATTATTTAAACTTGAAACATAAAGGGGCCATTACGAGCCCAACCGAAAGGTTCACAACGAAAAGAAAATAAAGAAAACAGAAAATGAAAAACATTGACACAGACGATACATTTTTGCAGAAGCAAACAGAGATCACCTCCCAAGTGCATTAACGAAGCTCAAAGAACACCACTTTTGATCACACAGCTCAGAAGCTTCCACCACGAAGACGAAGAACCAAGTGAAGAGTCGACTCCTTCTGAATGTTGTAATCAGCCAAAGTCCTACCATCCTCAAGCTGTTTACCAGCGAAGATGAGTCTCTGTTGGTCCGGAGGGATCCCTTCCTTGTCCTGAATCTTAGCCTTGACGTTGTCGATCGTGTCTGAGCTCTCGACTTCCAAGGTAATAGTCTTGCCTGTCAAAGTCTTCACAAAGATTTGCATACCACCACGGAGACGGAGCACAAGATGGAGCGTAGACTCCTTTTGGATGTTGTAATCCGCAAGCGTGCGTCCGTCTTCGAGCTGCTTTCCAGCAAAGATGAGTCTCTGCTGGTCTGGTGGGATCCCTTCCTTGTCCTGAATCTTCGCCTTGACATTATCAATCGTGTCAGAGCTCTCCACCTCCAAAGTGATGGTTTTGCCGGTGAGGGTCTTGACAAAGATCTGCATACCACCTCTGAGACGAAGTACAAGATGCAGCGTAGACTCCTTCTGAATGTTGTAATCCGCAAGAGTGCGTCCGTCTTCTAGCTGCTTCCCAGCGAAAATGAGTCTCTGCTGGTCTGGTGGGATTCCTTCCTTGTCCTGAATCTTTGCCTTGACGTTATCGATTGTGTCAGAGCTCTCAACCTCCAAAGTGATGGTTTTGCCGGTGAGGGTCTTTACAAAAATCTGCATACCACCTCTCAGACGAAGAACCAAATGGAGTGTTGACTCTTTCTGAATGTTGTAGTCAGCGAGTGTGCGTCCATCCTCTAGCTGCTTACCGGCAAATATAAGCCTCTGCTGATCCGGTGGGATTCCCTCTTTATCTTGGATCTTAGCTTTGACATTGTCGATGGTGTCTGAGCTCTCAACCTCGAGGGTGATTGTTTTACCAGTAAGGGTCTTGACAAAGATTTGCATACCACCACGAAGACGAAGCACCAGATGGAGGGTCGACTCTTTCTGGATGTTGTAGTCAGCGAGCGTCCTTCCATCCTCAAGCTGTTTACCGGCAAAGATAAGCCTCTGCTGGTCCGGAGGGATGCCTTCCTTGTCCTGAATCTTAGCCTTGACGTTGTCAATAGTGTCGGAGCTTTCAACCTCGAGGGTGATGGTCTTGCCTGTCAAAGTCTTGACAAAGATCTGCATACCACCTCTCAACCTGAGAACAAGATGAAGCGTAGACTCCTTCTGGATGTTGTAATCGGCCAAGGTCCTGCCATCCTCGAGCTGTTTACCGGCGAAGATAAGCCTCTGCTGGTCCGGAGGAATACCTTCCTTATCCTGGATCTTAGCCTTGACGTTATCGATGGTGTCGGAGCTCTCTACCTCGAGAGTGATGGTCTTTCCGGTGAGAGTTTTCACGAAAATTTGCATCTGCAAACAAAGAAAAAAATTATTAATCGATCAGCAGAGACTAGAATCGTACAACTACACCAGTATACAATCAAACCACAGCAAATAAACGTATCTACAAAGATCCATCGTCGTTTTCTCCAGACGATTCACAACAGATTACAAAGAACCCTAAATCGAATCAGATCAAATCACATAAGAAACTACAGATTAAGATCTTAATCATCAGCGTTCACATATCAAGCAGCTAGATCCACAAAACCAACAAATAATTTTCCAAAACGATTATCCAAGGATTCACTAATCTATATGGAAACAGAATACGAGACGAAAGATGAAAAGCATTAGTTCAAGAATATACCTTGAAAGAGAGAGAGATCTAAGATTGATTTAGGTTTTCTGAGAGAGAGATTTGATGTTGAATCAGAGAAAGACGAAGGGATGATTTACATCCTTCGCAGTTCGCAACAAGGTCATCTTATATAGCCGAGGTTGTTAAATATTAATTTGAGAAAATCTCTTCAAATTAAAATTAAACATTAATATCTTTAGCACGTGTCTATTTGTAGCACCGTTCGTTTCATAAAGACCGACTCAACTAGAAACATCCTTCGTTGGATGTATTAGGTCATTGATGACCTTTGCTCCCCTGGCAAAACACAAATAATATCTTTCCTTTTTTTTATATATATTTACTTTTCTTCTACCAGATTCTTTCTATTTAATTACAGAAAATATTCTTTGCCACTAAGAATTGTCTTGGTTCACCCAACCCAACAAGTATAAGCAATCATTATAAATAGCAAATTACTATTGATTATGATAGTATATCTTTTTTTTAATATTAACATATCAATATTTGGTATATAAGATTCTCAGCTACTTTGATCATCTATTAAAAATAGAACTTATCTACCATTGACCAAAAATAAGAAAGCTAATTTGCTAAATAATTTAATATCCTAACAGTTTNAAAAAAAAAAAAAAAAAAAAAAAAAAAAAAAAAAAAAAAAAAAAAAAAAAAAAAAAAAAAAAAAAAAAAAAAAAAAAAAAAAACGTTAAAGACTGAAAATCGTATAAGGCCTAAAATGTAGCTTTAATCGAGCCCAAAGACTACGAGTTGCATCACTTTATGTATAAAAAGGCCATAACTGTTTCCAAAAGCCCAGTTTGTTGTGCTATAATGATCCTCAGTCACTGGCCCATCAAGAAGCTGCTTATATGTTGACTTGTTTTAGCTATGGTGGTAAATTCTACTAACCTGAGCTAATGGCTGAGGATCAGTAAGCTGCTTATATGTTGACTTGCTTTAAATTCTGTGTCTTTTGTTAAATTAAAATACAAAAAGAACGAAAGTAACGTTATGGCAGTTATGCAATACGTATCAGTTTAATATAAATAAAATTTTGCGTACAATCTAAGAATTTCTTCATAAAATTCCAACGACTGTTTCCCATTTTCTGAATAAGATTTTTATTTAAAGGTTAAGAAACTGAAAGGTATATGTTAGGTGACTAAGAGATGCTGCCTAACATTTATACATAAACAATATGTATTTGTACTCCAACATGTACTTTATATACATAATATGTACATTGAAATGTATTTTTATGAAAAAGTATTTTTATCTGATTATCAACATTTGCTTAAAGAAATCTATTGTACTCCAGAATGTACTATATATATAATGAACATCAAACCTTAGTGGTACAAATATCTTGAAATGGGGAATTAATTATAAAGAAAAATTGCAAAAACAAAGAACGAAAGTACAGTACATGAAATGAACAGACACCTGAGTGTACGATCGTTGTGGAATGTGGACTATATATGTGTCTTCAAAACCAAACTCTCATCATGAACTGAATTAAAATGTAAATACTAAACCAAAAACTGTTGAACCGGACCAACCGGGTAATAATTAAATGCCGGCTTTCGGGGGGGAGAGGCGAAAAATTCTAAGTCCAAAGACCATTTTTTTTCTCCTCACTCTTCTGCCACAGACTCGTTCTCTCTCTCTGTATAATCTGCTAAAAATAGATGATGATCGTTGTCCGAAATTTCCCGTCTCCTCTATCCTCTCTCCTCTGTTGTTACTACTATATATCGTTACGAGCACAGAAGACTCTGAGATTGATCTTCTTCTTCCAACAATGGCGTTTATGAGACTTGGCTCCAAATCCGAAGCTTTCCACCGCGAAGGCCAAACCTGGTACTCCATTTCCACATTTTTAGTCCTGAATTGAGAAGGGTTTCTCTCGGTTTCCAATAAAGCTTTCGTCTTTTTTTTTTCATTTTGCAGGCTTTGCACTACAGGACTCGTTAGTGATGTTACCATTGAAGTTGGAGACATGAAGTTTCATCTTCACAAGGTAATGTGAAAGCTTGACGATTAGCTAGTCTGTTTCTGATTGTGCATTGTGTGTTTTGATCTGTGGTGTATAGTTCCCATTGCTCTCTAGAAGTGGGCTTCTTGAGAGGCTAATCGAAGAGTCTTCAACTGATGACGTATCAGGCTGTGTTCTGACTCTAGATGAGATACCAGGAGGCGGCAAAACGTTCGAACTCATAACAAAGTTCTGCTACGGTGTCAAAATCGAGCTTACTGCATTCAACGTTGTTAGCCTCAGATGCGCAGCTGAGTATCTCGAGATGACTGATAACTACGGTGAAGGGAATCTCGTCGGTATGACCGAGACTTTCCTCAACGAAGTGTTTTGCAACTGGACTGACTCTATCAAAGCTCTTCAGACGTGTGAGGAAGTCACTGATCACGCTGAAGATCTCAACGTTATCTCAAGGTGTGTTGATTCTTTAGCTAGCAAGGCCTGTGCTGACCCGAGTCTTTTCAATTATCCCGTTGGAGGAGGAAAGAACGCAACGAGCAGGGAGACGAAGAACAATGAACATCTTTGGAACGGAATCTCAGCGTCTGGAAAGATGATGCTGCAACCAAACGGTGAAGATTGGTGGTTCGACGATGCTTCTTTCCTCATCTTGCCTCTCTTCAAAAGACTCATTACAGCTATCGTATCACGAGGCATGAAGCACGAGAACATAGCGATGGCTGTTATGTACTATACAAGGAAACATATCCCTCTGATGAACAGACAAGCAACCATAGATGAGCAAGTGATTGAGACGCCGAGTCCTTCTGAAGCCGAACAAAAGACTGTTCTCGAAGAGATTGTCGGGTTGCTTCCTAACAAGAAAGGTGTAAACCCGACCAAGTTTCTTCTCAGGCTGCTTCAGACAGCGATGGTGCTTCACACGAGCCAATCCTCAAGGGAGGATCTCGAGACGAGAATTGGTAATCAGTTGGACCAAGCTGCTCTAGTGGATCTTCTTATACCAAACATGGGATACTCTGAAACGCTTTATGATGTCGAATGCGTTCTGAGAATGATCGAACAGTTCGTCTCTTCAACCGAACAAGCAGGCGTTGTCCCTTCTCCTTCCATCACTGAAGGTGATTTGGTGAAGGATGGAGACGATTTGCTTACTCCCACAACCTTAGTAGCAACTCTTGTCGACGGTTATCTCGCTGAGGTGGCACCTGATGTTAACCTAAAGCTAGCAAAGTTCGAAGCCATCGCTGCTGCAATACCTGACTACGCAAGACCACTAGATGATGGAGTTTATCACGCAATAGACGTGTACTTGAAGGTAACCAACCACAATGCTGTTTTTTGATATTAGTCAAATGATGTTATTAAATATTTTTTGAGAGGGTTTATGTGAAGGCGCATGCGTGGATTACGGATTCAGAAAGAGAGCAGATATGTAGACTCATGAATTGCCAGAAGCTCTCACTGGAAGCTAGCACACATGCGGCTCAGAACGAGAGGCTGCCTCTTCGAGTGATTGTTCAGGTTCTGTTTTTCGAACAGCTTAGGCTCAGGACATCTATATCTGGCTGGTTCTTTGTCTCTGAGAATCTAGACAACAACCCTGAACACCAAAGCGGCGGCAATGGTGGTGGTTTGCTTAAACCTAGAGGCGAGAACGTGAGAGAACGGGTTTCTGAGCTGGAGAAAGAGTGTATGAACATGAAACAAGAGCTTCAGAAGCTGGTGAGGTCCAAGAGAAGCTGGAAGAATTTTACAAGGAAGCTTAACTTCAATAAGAAATCAGAATGCTGCAACCCCAAGGATCAAGCAAAGGCAGCGATTTAGCAAGAACCGGCTCAGCTCGATCCATCGATCAAACTACTCTGTTTTGAGGCAGGACTCTGTTTTTATTCACTTAGGTAGGAAGATCAAAACAGAGTAGCTCTGTTTTTATTGTTCTTGACAATACTCTGTTTTTCATCTTTCTCTTAGCATCTCGCTGAGAGATTTGATTGGTTTTAGGTTCTTATGTTCTTGACTTATCGCAGAAACCATGAAACAATAAATTTTGTGGAAACATTTAGTTACATTGATTATGCAAATTTTGTGGTGTTGTCGTTGTGCAACCCCACATGAAACAATCTCAAACACACAAATCAACAGAGAAAGAGAAATACAATGAACAAAGAATCAGATTTCTTAACAGGAGGGATAATCCTTTGGCGGTGGTAGAACGGAAAGCTCAGGTGTGTTCCCATTCTCGACGACAAAAGCCATCTTCAGACCCCACATTGTGTGGACTTCTAAATGACAGTGCATAAACCAAACACCTGCAACAACATATACATTGATCAGTTGATCTGCTTATCATATATGTGCATTAACATATCATACCTGGGTTATCAGCTCTGAATCTGATGGCAGCCCACCCACCTGTAGGCACTCCAACTGTGTTTCTCTCTGGTGGGTCAATGAGATTGAACTTAGCAGGATCTGTCTTGGGGTCAAAGTTTCCAACACCAGTTCCAACCACGAAGAAGTTGTAACCGTGAAGATGGAAAGGGTGTGACTCAACGGTTAGTAGATTGGTATCTTGCAAAACCAGCTCAATCGTTGTATTGAACTTAACTCGGCTCAGTCTAGTTCCCGTAGAAGTTCCAAGGTTAGCCGTGAGTGGCACACCGGTGTAGTTAAACGGTTTAGGCGGTCTATCAGGGAAGTCTGTCCTAAAAACTCCTGGGATGTTGAAGTAATGAGCTTTCAAGAGAGCAGTTTTAGGCATAACGAATGTGATGTTGTTTATCGAAGCTGCGAGATTTGTCCCGTTCACACATGTCGGACACGCGTTAATGCCTAGGCCGATGGTGTAGAACAATCTACGGTCGACTTTTAAAGGAACAAGAGCTGGAAAGTTTGGTGTGTTGAGGCTTCTGAGCTTTTCGTTATAGTCCAAAGCATATGATGTGTCGTTAGGCAAAGGAAGTTTTGGTAATATCGGTATGATTGTGTTTGGTACGCCTTTGTATTGAAGAATAGCGGTTACGGTTTTGTTGTCTACCGATACTGGAGCGTCCATGAACGGACCAGCTGCCATGAAGTAACGGTTTGGAGAACGGTCGGTTTTGACTAGAACGTTTGTGGTTTGACCTGGTCCGAGTAGAATAAATTTTGTTGTGAATGGTTTTGTGTAGACTGCATCGATCTCCACCACTGTCATGTCGTGGCCTGCGATACCGAAGAACAGCTCGTCGTTTAGCGCTGCGTTGATGATCCTTAGAAGGTATGTTTTGCCGGCCTCAACCTCCACCACGAATGTGTCTAATACAGAAACAAACGATTTAGCTAAAATAAAAATCTAAACCGATTTAAACCGGTTCTATAAGGTTAAGATTTTTTTTTACGTTTCTCGGAACATGGAAAGAGCGGTCCGGGCTTTCCGTTTATGGTATGAGCATCCGACATCTGAGGCGGTGAGCCTAGCTTGTTGGCTTGGTTAACCGCCGTCTCAACATCTCCATTCCACCACTCTCCTACAATTAAATTTAAAAAGCCCGGGAAATTAGAAAAAAAAAAGTTCGATACATTAGACCAGACCAGGATCAACCGGTTTTGTTTACATTCACTAACCGAGGATTATGTTGGTTTCTTGGTATGGTTGTGGGAAAGGATACGGTTTTCCTGGTTGAGGCAAGATGACGATGGCTCCGTACACGGTGGCTCGTAACCAGAGGATGTGTGCGTGCCACCAGAGAGTCCCACGTTGTCCGGTTACGTTGAAATCATAAACATAACTCTGTCCGGTCTGCATCGGACATTGAGTTATGTATGCTGGACCATCCGCCCAACCGTTCCGGTACTGTTTAAGCCCATGCCTATAAGAAAATCAAACCGTTAAATTTTGGTTCGTATATAATATGACTAAACCGGTTTTTGAGACGTAGGAAAAGGAGATTTTACCAATGGATGGACAAGTTGTATTGTACATGGTTGGTGACGTTGATGATAACTCGATCACCTTCTCTTGCGTAAACCGTTGGTCCAGGGAACATTCCGTTGACAGTAACAATCGGTTTAGCATTGCATAACCGGCTTACGTTCTTCATTTGAACCTGTTCCAAATTGCGAAACATTATGCATAATCCTACATATCTAATACTATAACTCAAACATATAAATCGGTTTAGTTAAACCAATATAATTTGTGTTTGGGTTTATTGTCACCAGGAAGTTGAAAACTTACATCGAATTGATACTTCTTTACCGCCGCATCCACCAGAGACTGGCCAAGAAACCCAAGAAGACACAAGAGGAGAAAGAGAAAACCCGGGTTCCGGATTATCTTCATTGCCGGTTTAATTTTCCGGTTTTATACAATGATGAGATCGTATTTTGTATTAGATCTCTAATTGCTTTAGGTTTATAGATTGTATTGAAGATATAATGGCTGAATACAAATTCTTATATAGTGTCATGGTGTAAATAAAAGGTTGGTGAATCTCTCAACATATATATAAAATAATCATGTTTAGGTCTAGAAATGAGAAATTTAATGTGAAAAACGGACTAAAATAATACATTATCAGTGAAATTTTGAAAACATATAATCGAAGAAGAAGGCTTTTAAGCAACTTCCTGAAAGACGTTGGGGGATCAGCGTAACGTTTGTTAATAATATGGAGTACCTTCGAAGTTGATATCTGAGCTTTAAACTAATATTTTTGACTTGTTCGTTTACCATGAAAAATAAAATAAAATAAAGATAGATATATATATATATATATATTTGGGTTCAAGTCTCTTTTATTCAAGAAAGTTTCTAGATGTCTTACCCATACTTGCTTTGTTGTTCCATGAGCCCTTAAAATCAAAGATGAATTCCGTAAAACCGAGTTTTTACATTTTGAGAACTCACTTATTCTACGTGTAAAAAAATAAACTGACTGTGTATTGCTTTTTGAAGATTGTCTCGGTAATATTTCGATATTAATATACAATCCTCCTAAAAAAACTTACTCACTTTGCAGTAACATGTTGCTTAGACAACCGTTTATAGTCTATATATTTAATTGTGGTAAATATTGCAATTATATAGTGATGTTATTGGGTAAGGGAAAATGACTGGTCTTTGAATCATGTTTTTTTTTTTTTTTTATTTATCATTTTATCAGGAAATTACGCTACTGACCGGTCAAAAGGTATACTGTAGTTTGTTGACTTATCTGACCACACTCTGGGTCCAAACGCCCGTATGCAAAACGATAAAACAACTCATTATCATGCTAAGTAACCCAAGTTAATGTAATGTCCACAGGCCCAAATGGAATGTATTGGCCTGTAAGGCTATTAACTGCATTTTTCCTTGAGGTTAATGTAACCCCGATATCCATTAACACTTGGTTGTTAAAAATATAATTACTGTCATGTTTTAGGAAGTAAAAAAAAAAGATGATCAACTGTTGGTAACATAAATTTTTTTCATGTGGGATCTTCTATAGAGTGAAACTCATTAGTCTTGAACTCATTATCAGGTCAAACAACTTGTTGATAATTCTTTAGCAAAAAAAAAAATTGTTGATAATATATGATCTTTAGAATCAATCAACATAAACAAATCTGTTAGACTATAATCACTTGTAATATTACTTAATTTTGCTCCATAGATCTTGTTATAATATTTAACTGTAAAAAATTTCTTTAATGAGCCAACTAATTTTAACTATAAATAGAATCATATAATAATATCATATTGTTTAACACTAAAATCTATCTATATCTGCGTAAACGGCTAAAATTCTCATGAGTCGATCTTATCCTTATTATTTCCAAAGAAAAAAACTTTAGTAAAGGAAGAAAACCGAAAAATGAAGAAAAGCCACTTGTTTAACCTAAAACATTCGTTGAATGAAACTGGTTAATTAAGAAATTAGCGAGTTTGATTTGTAACTGACGTATCTCTTGTTTCGAGGTTAATTAGTAAATGATCATATCGTTAATTCTTATGAACCCACCCACCATGTGTTTTAAGCCCAAGAGAGATTCAGTGAACCAGGAAGGAAAATAATTTCAAATTGTCTCTTACACTAATGAAAGGTTACGTTACAAAATCCAATTTATTAATAGGTTAATAATAATTAATTATTTGGACACAAAGCCCAAAAGATCACGATCTAGTTAAAAAAGAGAGACAAGAAAGATTCTTTAAGCTGATGGATGATCTGTACCATGTAGCTTTGTTCCCTTTTTGGGTGTTTACGCTTACTTAACTGCCCAAAGAACATCGCCGAGGCTTTTAAAAAATAGTTGAAGTTGATTTATTGGTCAAATCATGAAGCTATCTTCAATTAATTTTATTTTTGGACATTAGAAATTGCATATTTTTTCTGTTTTCAATAATTAAAGCTATGTTAATGTGAGTATATAATAAAAACAAGTGTGGTTTCTATGTTATGATTCATTGAACATATACATCAAACATAGGACTGGGAGGAGCCCATGTTCTTTACATTGCTGCAAAGTTTTTAGTTTCTTGTATTAAAATTTGCTTCCTATCCAATATACATAATATGCCAAGAGCATGGATAGTGATGAGTAAGTTAAATAAATAGGGACAACTTAAATGAAAAGCGCAAAACAAATCCAATCGTGAAATATAGTAAGGTACAATGTATGAGTAACGAAAGCCCAAGCTGTACTTCCATTTATGTTGGAGATGATTGAGAACACGTGGATTATATTTGATTATAAGAGCATCATTAACCTAGAGACCCATTTTGGGTCTCTTATTTATTTTTTTATTATTTTTTTTATTATTTTTTTTAAGTAGGAGAAATTCTTCTTTGGTTTTAGGTTTGATTTGTTGTTTCGTTAATTTGGTTCAGGTTAGTAAAATATGATTTGGTTTTATTATTTGTTTCACCTTAAACCGTATTAGTATATATTATATACATGTAATTTATATATATACATTATTTTTTGTCAGCTATAATTTTGTTATTTTTTTTGAAACTAATTCATATATTTGTTTGACGTAAGTTATCGTAATAATTATGTTACATATAGTACTAATGAGATTTCTTTTTTTTGGTCAAGTACTAATGAGATTTAAAAGTTAATTTTCAATAGATTAGAATCAAATGACAAGAAAACAACTAGAAAACAATTAACAAGATGAAAATAGTTATAACAACAAATATGGCGCTTGGAAAATACAATTAAATATGTATATATAGTTATATACAAATATGTACGTATGGTATCTGTGTTCCAAAAGAAAAAAAAAACGTACAATATATATTAATTTTTGTTTTGTTTTACTCCATAGTTTTCTTGTAACATCTATGATCATATCTATTTTAGTTATACATAAAAGCTTGCTAAATATATAAAGACATGCTATTATTAGTATTACGTAGTTTACTGTCCAATCCTCTTTTAATTGCCGGTTCTATATATTCATGGACGACATTAACGTTCTCATTTATTCTTCCATTTTTCGTAGTCAACAACTTAAATAACTTCTCTTTGCACCAACTTTTTTTTGTTACATTGTGTCAAATAAAGTAATTTATCACTCGCAGTTTTATTATTTTGTATGTAAATGGTACATTCATAATTTATTTACAAGATAGAACATTTTCAGGTATTAAATTTTAAGTATCATATATTTCTTCTAAACTTTAAAAACATTTAATGCTAACATCAAAATATTTGGTCTGAAAATAGTTTATGGCCAGGACAAAGACTATAACTCTTTCTTTTATTTTGTTTGTTCAAAGTCTAACTTTTTCTTATAAAATGATTTGTTTTGTATTTTCTCGGAGAAATCATGTAAACGAAGAGAAAAATGTAATATCTGGAAGTCCACATTTTCAGACCAGTAAATTAGTTTGACATGGGATTTCAAAATCACATAAATATATATTTTAGATTTGCTTAAAAGAACTAGATAAACTAAAAAGTATAAATGATTATTTGAAAGTTATGTTAAAAGTGACATTGTTAGTGAAACAAATATGATATATATCTTAAGTTACAACCCAAAAAAAAAATAAAAAATCAAAGGCCTATCTATACATGTGAAGCTAACATTTGCAAATAATTATTTGATATATTCCTTCTTCTGATGGCCCTTACGAGAAATAGTTATTTGATATAGCAATTTTAAAATGTTAAGTTGATATTAAAAAAAGGTATTTTAGTTTTGATTAGTAATGCAACGAGGGGGGACCAGAATATTAAAATTAATAAATCTGTTGTCCACTTATATTGGAATCAAAAACTAACGATGAGTATAAGATATTTGTAAACACTGAACTTAATTAAAAAGACGTTTTTTTTGTTGTCATAAGAAAAAAGAATATTACTTTCTATAATGTTTGTTTTTATATACAGTAAAAAATCTCTCTCTCTCTCTCTCTGAAGGTGGCACAAGCACCCATAACCTTCCGATGTATGTAAATACTAATTTATATATTTGATATTGGATCTCTATTTATTTTTTTTATCTCTATCTTTCTCTTGGACGAAACTGATCTATTTCTCTCTTTCCTTTTCTCTCTATCTATAAAGGGTTTTTTTTTTTCTCTGGAAGATCCGTTTCTAGACACACCTCTCTCTCACTCACTGTTTAATTAGGTCAAACTTTCGGATCATGGCGATTTCACAGGTTTCTATCTCTTCTTCTTCACAGAAACCCTAACTATTTCTGGGATTTTGTACGGACTTTTTTTTTTGGTTTTGCCTCGGATTTCTGGAGCTTTTGTTTGCCTACTCGTTTCAGCTTTTAATTAATTAGGTGGATCGTATTCGAGCTAGATCTCTCTCTCTCTCGAGAGATTCTGGATTCGCAGATGTTGATGGATTGTTTAGGTTTCTGGTTTTTTTATTTTTCAATTAATCAATGAGAGATTGATGAAGGCTATTATCTTCTACTACTGTACTTTGTTTGTGTGTATCTTTTTAGTGGTTGACCTTTTTCATCATCTTCTTTCTTCTCGAAGATCTGAATGCGTACATCATACGCGATCTTAGCTTTTCCTCACCGTTACGCTTCTCTTTATCTTCAGTTTACTGAACTTGTGTTGGGATTCGCTATTCTTTTTCCATTAATTGAGGTGTTACTAAGATTACCATCTGATATTTTTTTACCGTTTCTTTTTGTTGTCAGCTCTGAAGCTGTTCTGGATGGTTTAAGCATATGGAAGTCTGTATTCTGTTCTTGGTTGCTCGGCTTCCTCCATCTGGCCCGACTTAGCTGAAGGAAATCACGAAACCGATTTAGATCTCCTTGAAGCAGCATTGACTTTTAACTTTTAAGAAGCTCCCACTGGTTGGTTACGGTTATTAAGTAAAAGACTGTACAGAGCTGTAAAGCAAGACAGCGCATAGTAACAGAAGAATCTTCGGAGGACTCTCGTTGCTGTATGAGCGAGCGTTAAAGGGAAGGGTTTAAGATCATAATCTGTTTATTTATAACTCGGTGAGTCTTTTCTTTATGTGAACTAACAATTGATTTGTAGTGTTAATCCTCCTCTTGATTGATTATATTTTCAGATAGATATAGGATGGAAGCTGAAATTGTGAATGTGAGACCTCAGCAAGGGTTCATCCAGCGAGTGGTTCCTGCACTCTTACCAGTTCTTTTGGTCTCCGTTGGGTATATTGATCCTGGAAAATGGGTTGCTAATATCGAAGGAGGTGCCCGTTTTGGGTATGACTTGGTCGCGATTACTCTGCTCTTCAATTTGGCTGCCATCTTGTGCCAGTATGTTGCAGCTCGAATAAGCGTTGCAACTGGTAGAAACTTAGCTCAGGTATTCATTTTTTTTTCCTGATCTTGAAACTTTTTTGCTACACTTTTTTCTTGTTGTCAGATTTGCTATTTTTAGTTTTGCAATTATACCATCTGTTCTTTCACCTTCTGTAACATTTTAGTGCTCTTTACTTGGACAGATCTGTAATGAAGAATATGATAAGTGGACGTGCATGTTCTTGGGCGTTCAGGCGGAATTCTCTGCAATTCTTCTCGACCTTACCATGGTAGTTACTCACATTCTTTTCCGTTCTTAAAGTTAAATCTATGTTTGATGCGAAAATGATTCTTACCCCTCTGATCTGAGCTTCTCAATTGAACAGGTTTTGGGTGTTGCACATGCACTTAACCTTCTCTTAGGGGTGGACTTATCCACTGGAGTGTTTTTAGCCGCCATGGATGCATTTTTCTTCCCTGTTTTTGCCTCTTTCCTTGTATGACTGGCCTCTTATCTGTTTTCTTTTCGGTGCTCTTGAAGTAGCATTATTTGGAAAATAGCTGATATGCATCCAAAATTTACAGGAAAATGGGATGGCAAATACAGTATCCATTTGCTCAGCAGGCCTGGTTCTATTTCTATATGTTTCTGGTGTCTTGCTGAGTCAGTCGGAGATCCCATTCTCTATGAACGGGGTGTTAACTCGCTTAAATGGAGAAAGCGCATTCGCACTGATGGGTCTTCTTGGAGCAAGCGTCGCCCCTCACAATTTTTATATCCATTCTTATTTTGCTGGGGTAATCTCTTATCTTTTCCTATCAATCTCTATAATTCTATTAATCAACAGTAGTCTTACTAAGCAATGAACGCTTTATTGCAGGGAAGTACATCTTCGTCGGATGCCGACAAGAGCAGCTTGTGTCAAGACCATTTGTTCGCCATCTTTTGTGTCTTCAGCGGACTTTCAGTTGTGAATTATGTTCTGATGAATGCAGCAGCAAATGTGTTCCACAGTACTGGCTTTGTGGTACTGACTTTTCAGGACGCCATGTCACTGATGGAGCAGGTTTGTTCTGACAATTTTCTTATTAATCTAGAATTCATGTTTAGGAAGACAGTCTGATTATTAACTATTTGGTTCTTAATTGTTGAGCACAGGTATTTGGAAGTCCACTCATTCCACTGGTCTTTTTGATGCTCTTGTTCTTCTCTAGTCAAATTACGGCACTAGCTTGGGCTTTCGGTGGAGAAGTTGTCCTGCATGATTTCCTGAAGATAGAAATACCTGGTTGGCTTCATCGTGCTACAATCAGAATTCTTGCAGTTGCTCCTGCCCTCTATTGTGTGTGGACATGTGGTGCAGATGGTATATACCAGCTACTTATATTCACCCAGGTCCTCGTGGCGATGATGCTGCCGTCCGCTGTAATACCGCTGTTCCGCATTGCCTCGTCCAGGCAAATAATGGGTGTCCATAAAATTTCACAGGTTGGCGAGTTCCTTGCACTTACAATGCTTTTGGGGTTTCTAGGCTTGAATGTCGTTTTCGTTGTGGAAATGGTATTTGGGAACAGTGACTGGGCTGGCGGTTTGAGATGGAATACCTTGACGGGCACCTCTGTTCAGTACACCACTTTGCTTGTATCATCTTGTGCATCCTTATGCCTGATGCTCTGGCTTGCAGCTACGCCGCTGAAATCTGCCAGTAACGTAGTAGAAGCTCAAGTATGGAACATGGATGTCCAAAATGCTTTATCTTGTCCATCTGTTCAAGAAGAGGAAACTGGAAAACTTGAAACAAGGCACGATGAAGAAGAATCGGCAGTGCAGCTGGAAAGCAGGGTAAAAGATCAGCTAGATACTACGTCTGTCACTAGCTCGGTCTATGATCTGCCAGATAACATTCTAATGACGGATCAAGAAATCCGTTTGGGTCCTCTAGAGGAAAGCGAGTTGGACGTGAAAGTCTCAGCCTCTCATGTTACTAGTTTTGGGGAAATTTCAGATGTGAAGGAACATACAGTTTTGCAGTCAACGGTGATCAGTGAGGTTACTGATAAGGATTTGGTTGTTGAAACAAAGATGGCAAAGATTGAACCGACAAGTCCTGTGGAGAAGACTGTTAGCATGGAGAATAATATCAAGTTCATTGCAAAAGACGTTGAAGGAGTTTCATGGGAAACAGAAGAAGCGACCAAAGCTGCCCCTGCAAGCAACTTTCCTGTTGTATCTGACGGTCCGCCTTCATTCCGCAGCCTAAGAAGCGAGGAAGGGGGAAGTGGTACCGGAAGCCTTTCCCGGTTGCAAGGTTTGGGTCGTGCTGCTCGACGACACTTGTCTGCGATTCTTGATGAGTTTTGGGGTCACTTATATGATTTTCATGGGCAATTAGTTGCTGAAGCCAGGGCAAAGAAACTAGATCAGTTGTTTGGTGCTGATCAAAAGTCAGCCTCTCCGGTGAAAGTGGATTCTTTTGTAAGGGACACCAGCAGTGGATATTGCATGTCACCAACAGCAAAGGGATTGGAATCACAGATGAATTCGAGTTTGTATGATTCACTGAAGCAGCAGAGGACACCTGGAAGTATCGATTCTTTATATGGACTACAAAGAGGTTCATCACCATCATCATCGCCGTTGGTCAACCGTATGCAGATGTTGACTGCATATGGTAACACTGCCAATAATAGTGCTTATGAATTGAGTGAGAGAAGATACTCTAGCCTGCGTGCTCCATCATCTTCAGAGAGTCGGGAACACCAACAACCAGCTACAGTTCATGGATACCAGATTAAGTCCTATGTTGACAATTTGGCAAAAGAAAGGCTTGAAGCTTTACAGTCCCGTGGAGAAATTCCAACATCTCGATCTATGGCCCTTGGTTCATTGAGCTATACACAGCAACTGGCTTTAGCCTTAAAACAGAAGTCCCAGAATGGTCTAACCCCTGGACCAGCTCCTGGTTTTGAGAACTTTGCTGGGTCTAGAAACGTATCGCGACAATCTGAAAGATCAGCTTACTACGGTGTTCCATCTTCTGGAAATACCGATTCTGTAAACGCCGTAGTTGCCAATGAGAAGAAATATAGTAGCATGCCAGATATATCGGGATTGTCTATGTCAGCAAGGAACATGCATTCGCCAAACAACAAGAGTGGATACTGGGATGCATCAACTGGAGGATCAGGGTATAGCGCTTCGTATGGTCGGTTAAGCAATGAATCATCATTATATTCTAATTTGGGGTCAAGGGTTGGAGTAGCCTCGGGTTATGAAACCATTTCTCAGTCAAGAGGAGGCTACAGAGATGCATATACGTTGCCACAGAATGCAACAACAGGGACTGGATCGCTTTGGTCCAGACAGCCCTTTGAGCAGTTTGGTGTAGCAGAGAGGAATGGCGCTGTTGGTGAGGAAGTGAGGAATCGATCAACTCCGATAAATATAGACAACAACGCTTCTACCGTCGATGCAGAGGCTAAGCTTCTTCAGTCGTTCAGGAACTGTATATTAAAGCTTATTAAACTGGAAGGATCGGAATGGTTGTTTGGGCAAAGCGATGGAGTCGATGAAGAACTGATTGACAAGGTAGCTGCAAGAGAAAAGTTTATCTATGAAGCTGAAACGCGAGAAGCAAACCAAGTGGGTCACATGGGCGAGCCTCAGGTTTCATCAGTGCCTAACTGTGGAGATGGTTGCGTTTGGAGAGCTGATTTGATTGTGAGCTTTGGAGTTTGGTGCATTCACCGTGTCCTTGACTTGTCACTCATGGAGAGTCGGCCTGAGCTATGGGGAAAGTACACTTACGTTCTCAATCGCCTTCAGGTAAAACAAAACCCCTCACATTCTCTCTTCTTCACTGAAACCGCAAGCTTGTTTTGTTCACACTAAAATTTGATTCAACAGGGAGTTATAGACCCAGCGTTCTCAAAGCTGCGGACACCAATGACACCATGCTTCTGCCTTCAGATTCCGGCGAGCCACCAAAGAGCGAGTCCGCCTTCAGCTTCTAACGGAATGTTACCTCCAGCTGCAAGACCAGCCAAAGGCAAATGCACAACAGCAGTCACACTTCTTGATCTAATCAAAGACGTTGAGATATCAATCTCTTGTAGGAAAGGCCGGACGGGTACAGCTGCAGGAGACGTGGCTTTCCCAAAGGGGAAGGAAAATTTGGCTTCTGTACTGAAGCGGTACAAGCGTCGGTTATCGAATAAACCAGCCGGTATGAATCAGGATGGACCCGGTTCGAGAAAGAACCTGAATACTGCAGCATCTGTGTACGGATCAATGGGTTGATGAGGTCCTCATGGTGATCAAAGAGACGTGGACAGAAAGCCGAAGAATCAAAACATCTGCTTCGTTATTGTGTAACACTGAGAATTTTTCGCTCTTGTTTGTTTTGGTATCTTGTTAATTTGGTTGTAATGTTATGTTATATACATATCATATAGGACCATAGCTACAAACCGAATCCGGTTTGTGTAATTTGTTCCGGAACCATAAACTAGTTCGTCGGTTTGAATTATGTAACTTGAGAACTTTTCGCTCTTATTTGTTTTGGTATCTCCCGATTTGAACTATTATCCGGATCGACATTGCATCTGCTTTGAAAGTCTGAATATTCAAAGAGGCTCGATTGTTATAGAAAAATATTGAATTCGTCAAAATATTAAATTTAGATTCGGGTATCTTATTATTTTTAAAATAATATTATTTATAAAATTATTTTTTAATTATGTTTTTATTTTATAATAATACATATAAAATGTGTAATAGTCTATATAAAAATAACTAAAACATTATATGTATTTTATTTTAAACTATTATTAATACTGTAATAAATTTAATATTATTTTATTTGTTTTAAAGATGTAAACCTGAATTTGTTGAATATTATAATTTTAAAATGATATTTGACATAAGGATATCTGAATTTTCTGGATTATATTGCTCCATAGGATAAGGATTCATATACTTTAAAATTCCCCAATCCGTACCACCTTATCACCGCGTGGCCTGGTCAGGCAATTAATTATCAGTACTTATTCTCGAATCGTCTTTTGGTTCCTTAAATCCTCAAGTTCAAGCAAAAGCAATCAGCAGAGCAACATTTCTAATGGCGTTTGTGATCTACATATCGTTTTCGGCGATCCTTCTCCTCTTGATCGTCGCAATCGCTTTTTATCTCATCGGAAGAAAAATAGGCCGGCGAGAAGGTATGTCGCAGTTTCACCACGGACCGCCGTTAGCTGGTATGCCGGCACCTGCACCGCCGCAAAAAGCTATATCACCGGTGGTTTAGCGAACGTTGTGTTTGTATACGAATACGATGATGTAATATGACGTAAACTTGTATTTTGTTCAATAAGTTTCAATGAAGAATTCGACTCGTTATTGGGCCGATGCGGAAACAAATACAATATCTTTACTGGGCCTAACTTTAAAGGAAGACACTTCGTTCCGTTTCGTATTTTAGCGTACTTAACTTTATTCTGCGTTGTAACGAAAAGTCTTGCAAAAGCTTCTGTCCCCAACGCAGAAAGTCTCCTTCCTCTCGAATCAATTCCTTTTGCTGCGTCCTTTTGGTGCTTGAAGAGATGACCATGGCAGCAACCTTCGCGAAACGTCTGATCGGAAGCAGATCAAGCCAGATCCTTGGGACTGTGAACTCTAGCTCAAGTGCGGCCAGGGCTTTCTGCTCGTCCACCACTCCAATCACCGCAACCTTGTTCCCTGGAGATGGGATCGGTCCTGAGATCGCTGAATCCGTCAAAAAGGTATCATCATCCTTACCTATTGATATTCATTTCTCGTTGATGATTTTATGGGAATTGATCCACAGGTGTTTACAACGGCTGGTGTGCCGATTAACTGGGAAGAACACTATGTTAGCACGGAGATAGATCCGAGAACGCAGAGTTTCTTGACCTGGGAGAGTCTCGAATCTGTGCGTAGAAACAAAGTTGGTTTGAAAGGGCCAATGGCTACTCCAATCGGGAAAGGTCACCGTTCTTTGAACCTCACTCTTAGGAAAGAGCTGAATCTATATGCCAATGTTAGACCTTGCTACAGTCTTCCTGGTTACAAGACTCGTTACGATGATGTTAATCTCATCACCATTAGGGAAAACACTGAAGGAGAATACAGTGGACTCGAGCATCAGGTTTAGCTTTTTTGAATTGCAGTTCTGGTTAGTTTCTTGTAAGAATTGTTTTCTGATTTCTTTAACTCGTGTTGTGTAGGTTGTTAGAGGTGTGGTGGAAAGTCTTAAGATCATTACACGTCAGGCGAGTTTGAGAGTTGCAGAGTATGCCTTTCACTATGCTAAGACTCATGGAAGAGAGAGGGTTTCCGCTATTCACAAAGCCAACATTATGCAGAAAACTGATGGTCTTTTCCTCAAGGTATGTTCATTTCGTTACCCCCATATTGCATTCAAGTCTTCTTTTACAGTTTGTTTTGAGACAATGTTTCATTTTTTTCCCAGTGTTGTCGTGAGGTTGCTGAGAAGTATCCTGAGATAACTTACGAGGAGGTTGTTATTGACAACTGCTGTATGATGGTAAGCCTACTTTGGGGAAAATTTTCTGTTATTGTTTTGTTTTGGAACATGTGAATGATAATGTTTGAGATGCCCCCTGTAGCTTGTGAAAAACCCAGCACTGTTTGATGTGTTGGTGATGCCTAACCTGTACGGTGACATTATCAGCGACTTGTGTGCTGGATTGGTTGGAGGGCTAGGATTGACTCCAAGGTGAAACATTCGTTCCTTCATCTTGAGTAGTAGTAGTTATTTAGAGTATGATTATGAGCTAAATCAATTGAAATGCCTTTATTGTATTTGACACAGTTGTAATATTGGGGAAGACGGTGTAGCCCTTGCTGAAGCAGTTCACGGTTCTGCACCTGACATCGCTGGAAAGGTAAACAGTTTGTATATCATTATCATAACCTCAGATATTATCACTGCTACAAAGCAAGTAAACTTGCATCAACTCTTGTTGTAAGAAAGCTGATCAAGTTTATCGGCCTTGTTGTTGTTTTGGGTAATGATGTACAGAACTTGGCGAACCCAACAGCATTGCTACTGAGTGGAGTGATGATGTTGCGGCACCTGAAGCTGAACGAACAAGCAGAACAGATCCACAGCGCAATCATCAACACGATAGCGGAAGGGAAATACAGAACAGCCGATCTTGGAGGTACATCGACCACCACGGAATTCACAAAGGCAATCTGTGACCATCTCTGAACAATCGTAAAAAAAATACTCAAATTCTTTATGGAATCTTCCTTTCTGGATTACGATTAGAATAAAAAGGCATTGGCTGATGAAGTTTTTATAACCTTTGGAAGTTCATTGTTTCTGCCTCCAACACGTTTTTTTTTTTTTTTTACAATTCTCTCTGCTGCTGCCGTAAGGCAAGATTCATAACACAGGAAAAAGGATGATGGTTTTCTAACGAGAGTTTTGTTTTCCTGCTTGAATTATTTTTTTACGAATTTGTTATCTTTGTTTGTTGTTATTCACAACAATTGATCATTACAAACGTGGTGCTTACATGGAAAATGTTGAGTATTTAGTTTTGGATATACTACCCACCTTAACTTTGGAGAAAAATCTAATATGTATGATTAGTAACCTCGAAAAGAAATTATGTTTGTGTGATCATGAGATTAATGGAAATTTTTGATTAATTAACATTCAATGAATTGGCATAATTACTCGACCCACCAAGCCTACCGACAAAATAAACATGTACAATTTTTAATTAAATGTTAAATAATTATTTTCTTAAAAACCTAAAAAAGGAGAAGAATAGTAGTGTATGTCGTAGGTGTACCAACTTCCGTGAGCTCTTTGAAATATATAAACTGACGCCTTCACTCACCCACTCAACTCGCCTCCTCTCTGATACAAATAAAAGCAGATCTGAATCTAAACCTCTCTTCTTCTCAGATTCATCATCATCATGGCATCCTCTAACTACGATGGAATCCTTCTCGGCATGGGCAACCCTCTCCTCGACATCTCTGCCGTCGTCGACGAGGATTTTCTCACCAAGTAAATATACCTCAGATCCTTTCTAGGCGTTTCGTTCGAGTCTAGATTTGATCGTTTAAATCCGTTCCCCCTGTCGTTTGCTCTAAAATTTTGATTTACGTTTTCTGATTTAGCGTTTTCTTCTTGTAATGGTGATGTTCAGATACGACGTCAAGCTGAACAATGCGATTCTCGCGGAGGAAAAACATCTGCCCATGTAAGCATTGCTCTTGCTCTGCCTGTAATTTGAACTTTCTTCGCCTGAAATGGAATCGCTACAAGTCTGTGTATCGAACTTTGATTTGGTTTCGTGAGTCAATTTATATAGATTGAGTAGGGAAAACGCAAAGATCTTTTAATAGTGTTGTATATTGATTTGTTAAATTAGGTATTGTAATCAAGAATGTTGATCATATACATTGACAAGTCTGTGGACTGTTTTAGAAAACAAATGCTCTCTCTGGTTTAATCTTTTATGGCAGCTACTCTTTTTACACTCAAATTCGTTGTTGAGCACATACATGAGCTCAATTGAACAATCCAATGTTGTTTTCTTAGGTATGATGAGATGAGTAGCAAGTTCAATGTTGAATACATTGCTGGAGGTATTTCATCTCTTTCTGTTTTTTTCTTATCCTTGAAACCTTTAGTCGCATATTCTTTGACAAGGTTAACGATATCTTCATGATTCAAAATTCTTTTTCAGGTGCTACTCAGAACTCAATCAAAGTGGCTCAGGTACATTCCTTTTTTGCCTTCTTCTTGTGCTTTCGTTTGAGATGTATGAACAACTGCTAAATCAAGGGTGTTTTTGTTACTTAATGACCTGCAGTGGATGCTTCAAATTCCTGGGGCAACCAGTTACATGGGTTCCATTGGAAAGGACAAATATGGAGAGGCTATGAAGAAGGATGCTACAGCTGCTGGTGTCAATGTAAGCCTCATCTTCTCTGGTTTCATGTTGAGTCTATGTTCAGCAGGTTTTCAGTTTGTCTTTGGGCATAGTTGAATTCAGAATTTTTAATCAAGGTGTATTAGTATGACAATATATGCTTTTGTATCAGGTTCACTACTATGAGGATGAGTCTGCACCTACTGGAACTTGCGGTGTCTGTGTTGTTGGTGGAGAGAGGTCGCTTATTGCTAATCTCTCAGCTGCTAACTGCTACAAGGTTGACCACCTTAAGAAGCCTGAAAACTGGGCACTCGGTAAGATCCTTTTCCCATTGCTGCATGCTTTTAGAAGATCAGTTTTTTTATTTCTTCATGAGCTGATGTATCTATCATCAAATATGTTTTGGGTAGTTGAGAAGGCTAAGTTCTACTACATTGCTGGATTCTTCCTCACTGTATCCCCCGAATCCATTCAGTTGGTATCTGAGCACGCTGCTGATAACAACAAGGTATAATACATTTCCTTGAGACCCTGTTGTACCAGAATCTTTTACTTGTATTAACTTCCTCGACATGTTCACTAATCTTTCAGGTGTTCACAATGAACCTCTCTGCCCCATTCATCTGTGAATTCTTCAAAGATGCGCAGGAGAAGTTCTTGCCGTAAGAAATACCTAATCATTTCTTATATATTAAAGATTTTATGATTGTTTTAAATGTACTTAAAAGCACTCTGCCTTGCTTGGATAGGTACATGGACTTTGTTTTTGGCAATGAGACAGAGGCAAGAACCTTCTCCAAGGTTCATGGCTGGGAGGTACCATTTCTCTTACACGACTAAATTTAATCAAGCTGCTCTGTTTTGTATTACAGAGAGAAAACTTAAACCTGTTTACAATATATAGACCGAAGATGTGGAACAAATAGCCATCAAGATTTCACAACTTCCCAAGGCCACAGGAACATACAAGAGGACCACCGTGATTACACAGGGCGCAGACCCAGTGGTTGTTGCTGAAGACGGAAAGGTCACGAAGTACCCTGTAATCCGTCTCTCAAAGGAGAAGCTTGTTGACACCAACGGTGCAGGTACTCACTTAATAGCCAAACCTCCAACATTCAAATATAGATAGAAACTGATATGATTATATAATAAGCGGATCCTTATCTATTTAAGCAACTTTCATATCAACTGACATTGTCTGTTGACATCTCTCTGGCAGGTGATGCATTTGTGGGAGGATTCATGTCACAGTTGGTGAAAGAGAAATCGATTGAGGAGTGCGTGAAGGCCGGATGCTACGCGTCAAACGTGGTGATCCAAAGATCTGGCTGCACTTACCCTGAGAAGCCCGACTTTAACTAAGTCCATTCTGAGCCATCCTCTGTTTTGTGATATCTTCCAAATAAAAACAAGTATCTTTGATTCAACAAACTCTAAACGATTATTGCCCGATTGTGTTATCTTTTTGGCTTTTTTTTGGTTTGTTTATCACCCCTTTGTTACCACAATCATTGATAATTTACTATCATTATTACTCCATTTCAGTTGAGAAAAATCATATGTTGCTCCTTAATATAAATGATATGTCAAAGGTCTATATAAGCTACTTACTGTCGACAAAAAAAAAAAAAAAAAAAAAAAANTCTCAAGAGGAGCTAAAGATCTAAACCTTTAGAAACCTCTTATCGAATTAGAGACTCATCAAGAGTCGAGACTAACGGGGAGACGCGCAACGGAGGACCTCGAGGAAGAGAGTTTCATCGCAAGGGATACAGAGCTTAGAATCTCCGGAAGTGAAGTCATCGTAAGCTTCGTCTTTTGATTGATCAAGCAAAGCCCTGATGGTGGGATTGTGAAGCAACGTGATCTTGATCACGAACCTCTTGTAACTCTCCTCTTCTTTGCCTACGTACACCACTAGGTGTCCCTTTGGTACGTCATGTGGTATATGAGGTTTCTCGGCGGCGGCGGCCCGATGTTTGGCTACTCTGCTAGACATTTGCTTCCATGCCTTTGTGATCAGCTTGCTCTTCTTCATCATGATTATGATTTATTAGAGAGAGAGAGAGAGAAGTTTTTTGGAGGTTAGTGTGAGATGAAATGTAGAGAGGTACTAGTGTCGTACGTGTATATATTATTAGATATATACGATATATATCTTATCTTAGGATAATGCTATGTTCCCAATATCTTAGGAAATAGGATTTATCTATACTTGTGATGGAAGTTATCTCTTATGAGACCTTCTCATATATATATGTATGCGATTCACACAATGAATAACAAGGAAAATACAGAGTTTTACATGGTATCAGAGCCACCCTTTGGCCTGTAATTTTTTTTTTCATAGCTCTAAACAAAGAAAGACAAAGAAAAGATGTCAGGTTCCTCCGGCAAAGAACTCACAGTTAGTGACGGAGGCTTAATCTCTCCATATTTTCTACATGCCTCTGATCATACAGGGCAAGTACAAACTCCGTTTTTATTAAACGGATCAAATTATGAAAGATGGGCAAAATTGATGACCAATTCACTTCGAACGAAAAGAAAATTAGGGTTCCTCAATGGTACATTGAAAAGACCCAAAGAAGAAGAAGAAGCAGAACGATGGGATATGGTAAACGCCATGATTATCGGATGGATTTACAGCAGCATAGAACCACACCTACGAACATCAATATCTCTTGTCTCTGATGTTTCTGTGATGTGGTCTGACTTGAAAGCAAGATTCTCCACTGGAGACGATACTCGTGTACACCAACTACGAGCTGATGTCTCAGCTTGTAAACAAGATGGACAATCGGTGGAAGTGTACTACGGGAAGCTAAAGGTATTATGGGATGATCTGTCTGGTTTTGACGGGTCTTTTAATTGCTGCTGTGGACAAGATAGGTGTGAATCGATGGTAAAATTTCGAAAAACACAGGAAAAGATCTTAATGCATCAGTTCCTTATGGGACTTGATAAGAGCAGATTCGGTACAGCAAGATCAAATCTGCTTAGTCGCCTTAGCGATTATAACATGGAGACCGTTTATTCATTAATCACGCAAGAAGAGAGACATCTTGATGTTACTCAAGATAAACCCGAAACAGGGGGAGCAGTCGGTTTCTCTGCAACAGCTGCAGCTGCAAAACAACATCAATCAGTCACTTGCTCTCACTGTGGAAAAACAGGTCATGAAAAACATCAATGCTACAAGATCATTGGATATCCAGAATGGTTTGGAGATTCAACGACATCTCCTGGTCGTGGTTTCACTGGACGTGGAAGAGGTTATAACAGAGGAAGAGGCAGAGGTCGTAGTGGACCGTCTGCAAATCAAGCGGAAGTAGTACGACACCAACAATCATCTCACACTACTACCAACGATGCTGCAATTCCAGAAACAGGAATTCCAAATCTTACACAGAGTCAATGGAATTCAATAGCAAATTTCGTTAACCAGAAGCAAACCAAAGATAAACTTTCTGGTAAGGAACAAAAACTCGTTCTCTATGGGACACACAGCAAATATGACTTGATCATAGATTCTGGAGCTTCTCACCATATGACTGGGGACATTAATCTTTTGACTAATCTGAAATCAATCAACGCGTGTGCAATCTCCTTGCCTGATGGAGGAGTTGCTTGGGCAACTCGACATGGAACATTAAACCTTGGCGGAAAGCTCATTCTACATAACGTGTTCTATGCACCTCAGCTTTCTATTACTTTGATCTCTGTTTCACAGTTACTCAATGAGATTGCGAGCTTTGTCGTTTTTACTAAACAGTTTTGTGCCATACAGGACCAAGCTTCGAGGACTTTGATTGGTGCGGGTGAAAAGCGTGAAGGGGTTTATCATCTTACTGGTTCGGTTCTTCCTCAAGCAAATCACGCCAGCAAGAAAGACATTAGGAATTTATGGCATCGACGTTTGGGACATCCGTCGTCGAAAGTGTTGTCGTTTCTATCAGATTTAGGAAAGTTTTCTTCAAGCAAAAGCGATTTAGATGTGCTTTGTGATACTTGCAATCGTGCTAAACAAACTCGTGTAACCTTTGATGAGAGTTCTAATAAGGCAACTGATTTGTTTTCATTGATTCACTGTGACGTATGGGGACCATACAGAGAAAAATCATCTTGTGGAGCATCATATTTCTTAACAATTGTGGATGACTTCTCGCGAGCTCTCTGGACTTTCTTGCTTCTTGAAAAGTCTGAAGTCGGAAATGTTTTGAAGAACTTCTTTGCCCTTGCAGATCGCCAGTTCAACAAGAAAGTACAAATCATAAGAACGGATAATGGAACAGAGTTCACTTGCCTCAAGAAGTACTTCGACTCACAAGGGATTGTCCACCAAACTTCGTGTGTTGCAACTCCACAACAAAACGGACGTGTGGAACGAAAGCATCGCCATATACTTAACATAGCCAGATCACTGCTACTAGAGGCTAAACTTCCCACACGGTTTTGGGGTGAAAGTGTTTTAGCAGCTACTCATCTAATAAACCGAACGCCTTCTATTCTCCTACAAGGCAAGTCTCCGTTTGAAATAATGTCAAAGAAACCGCCAGCATACCAAGATCTAAGGACGTTCGGATGTTTGTGCTATGCTAGAAAAGTTCGTCGCTCCACTGACAAGTTTGAAGATCGTGGAATTCGGTGTATCTTCCTTGGATACCCATACGGCAAGAAAGGCTGGCTTGTATTTGATCTACAGTCTGAGCAGACATTCGTATCTCGTGATGTCATATTTCATGAGGACGTGTTCCCATATTCATCGGTGCAACCTCAGCTCGAAGTCTCCAATCCACAAACTCAACCACTGTATTTTGATGACGTGATAACAACTCATGTATCTCCGTCTGTTACAAGTGAACCAGAGGTAGCTCCAGTTTCAGTTGAGACAGGGGGAGAACCGGTATCACCATCCTTAGAAACTCCTCAGACAGAACCTACGGAACCCGAAACTCCGAGTCAAGAAGAACAGAGCACATCACAGGAAGTGCTTGGTCGGGGTCATCGAAAAACAAAACCGTCTGTGTTACTCAAAGACTTTGTGACGAATTCTGCAAAAATAAATGATAAACCCCCTCAAGCTTCACCAACATCACATCCTAGTTCCTCAGGTAAATGTCTTTATCCACTATCAGATTACATATCTTGTGATGTTTTCTCTCCTCCACAGAAGGCTTTTCTCGCTGCCATTTTTAAATCAAAGGAACCTACTAGTTTCAAAGAGGCAATGCTTGACAAAGTTTGGAGAGAGGCAGTGGCGTCTGAAATTACAGCGTTAGAGGATCAACACACATGGGATGTGACCACTCTCCCTCCGGGTAAACATGCTCTAGGATGTAAATGGGTCTTCAAAATAAAATATAACTCTGATGGCACAATTGAACGATTCAAAGCCCGCTTGGTCACTTATGGTAATCAACAGCAAGAGGGAGAAGATTTCAATGAAACTTTTGCTCCAGTCGTCAAGTTAACGACAGTACGTGTTCTACTCAAAATCGCTGCCACAGAAAATTGGAACCTATACCAAATGGATGTCCATAATGCATTTTTACACGGTGACTTAGACGAGGAGGTTTATATGAGACTGCCACCAGGGTTTTCATCTACTCAGAAGAATGTTGTTTGCAAACTTCGAAAATCACTCTACGGACTCCGTCAAGCACCACGGTGCTGGTTCGCCAAGCTTTCTCAAGCCCTTCTCCGGTTTGGTTTCATACAGAATCGGAAGGATTACTCATTGTTCTCCTACGTAAATGGCAATACAAAACTATATGTTTTAGTCTATGTAGACGATCTGGTCATTGGTGGTAATAATGAAGTATTTACTGCAAAATTCAAAGCCTACTTAAGTCAGTGCTTCCGCATGAAGGATCTTGGCGTCCTAAAATATTTCTTGGGCATCGAAGTATCACGTGCAAACAATGGTATTTATCTCTCCCAAAGGAAATATGCTCTGGATATTATATCAGAGTGTGGTTTGTCTGGTTCAAAACCGTTTGACACACCCGTAGAACAGAATCATACGCTTGGTCTAGATGTGGGTGAATATTACACAAATCCAGCTCAATATCGCAGGCTGGTAGGTAGACTTGTCTATCTTGTCATCACACGCCCAGAGCTGAGTTATGCAGTTCATCTGCTAGCACAATTCATGTCCAAGCCCCGCAAGAAACACTGGGAGGCAGCTATTCGAGTGGTTCGATATTTAAAAGGATGTCCAGGTCAAGGTCTTTTCTTGGATTCGAAACCTTCGCTTAAGCTTGCGATCTTCTGTGATGCTGACTGGTCCGCTTGTCCCAGAACGAGAAGATCACTGACTGGTTTTGTCATTTTTCTTGGCGACACACCAATCTCCTGGAAGACAAAGAAACAGCCTACTGTCTCTCGATCATCAGCAGAGGCTGAGTATCGCGCCATGTCTTATACATATTCTGAGGTCCAATGGTTACTTGAGCTTCTCGTGGCATTTGGAGTTCATCGAACAGAGCCAATACCAATGTACTGCGACAACAAAGCTGCTTTGTACATTGCTGCAAACCCCGTTTTTCACGAGCGCACAAAGCATATTGAATCCGACTGCCATATCATCCGTGATGCAATTCAAGACAAAGTCATTTCAACTCGTCACATTCGCTCTCAGGATCAAATCGCCGACTTTCTAACAAAAGCACTCGGACGTCGTCAGTTTAACTATCTTTTGTGCAAGATGGGAGTTCGAGATCTACACTCTCCATCTTGAGGGGGAGTATTAGATATATACGATATATATCTTATCTTAGGATAATGCTATGTTCCCAATATCTTAGGAAATAGGATTTATCTATACTTGTGATGGAAGTTATCTCTTATGAGACCTTCTCATATATATATGTATGCGATTCACACAATGAATAACAAGGAAAATACAGAGTTTTACATATATACACACAAAGTCATGTACAAACGTAGGTCCACTATCTATTTTTGAGTATATGTATGGATGAATATGTATATATGGTTAATGATTTGTTTGGCCCATGTCGTCGTCTTTTGCAATAATACATATGAATGTTCCATTCAGTATACTTTATTACCATGAAATACAATATATATATATAAATGTTCATATGATAATACTAAATAAATAGAAACTATAACTATAATATGTGTCATTCGTTTGTCAACTAAGGACATGCTGTACTTTGACATACGAGATCGTACGAACATGCATCTTCCCTTAGCCAATGGACTTTGGCTTTAATAATCTATTAATTTGGTTTATTAGTTTTTGTCTTTAATTTCTCATGAAAAAATAAACAATCTCTATCGGCATGGCACATTGGCACTCAGCTATTGGGCAATAAAGATTATAGATAACCCTTCTTTTAAAATAAAATAAAAAACTAAGATAAATATATATCTGTGAGTTTGCCCATATATTATATAGTACATGATAGTACATACTGTACACGCATCTCCATTTTATTATATGATAATACAAAGAGGAGACCGTAAATGCTGTACACGCATCTCCATTTAGACACAAGTATGCTTAGTGGTAGAATCACTTTAATTAGGTTATCGTTCATTTCTATTCCTATATTCAAATCCAGTTTATCAACTTATGATTTTCGTACCACTTTGATTAAAAGTGAAACAATATATATATATATATATATATATATATATATATATATATATATATGTATGGCCTCCTCAAGAGATTTTATTAATGGTATGGACTATTCTATGCATTGTCTATTGATTATGTCATTTTGAGTTGAAAGTTCATATTCAAATGTCAAGTAATTTACATAGCATTGTGTAGTTTTTTATGTAGGAAACCTTTATCAAAATAATACACAAGAGCTAAGTTTTTGGAGAAAAACATTTTTGTTTCTGATAAAAAGGAGATATGCATTAATATGAAGTTGTGAAAAATAAGGGTCCCACGGTTTGATTAAATGTAGGAGAAAGATGAAGAAAAAGAGGTGAGAAATGGGATAAGATTCGTGGAGAAAGTGCATCGAAATGGAACTCTCTTTCTTAAAGCTGTTCGTTCATGTAATCATCTAAAAATGTAGAATTTTTTTTTGAGAAATTTAGAAAAATGGTTAACAAATCTAATTACTTTGACATAAGATGTGTGCATGAATTCATGATATACACAGTACATTAGAAAGAAAATATTATTTATAAATTGAAGTTAAACTGGTTATGCTTGCTATTTAGTTCGATGGAACGACCGATTTGTTTTGCTGGATTCCACCATTGTGATATGTCACTGGCGATTACCAAAATCAAAATACTGCTAAAATATCATCAGTTATTAAACTAATTGATTTATCTAATCCGAACCGATTTGTAATGCTGGATTTCACCATCGTGATGGGTCACTGGTGATCACCAAAATCTTAACATACACCTACAGTATTGTATACATCATGGCATCAAACGTAGCATGTTTAATAGTGGTTAATGGCTGTCAACCATATTATATATATATAGTTGGTGGTTGACCATATATATGTTTAGTTTTCTAAGAAATTAAAAATGAATATGGTAAATATCTAGCATTAATTACGTATCGGGTAACCAAAGTGTTTCCTTCCAAAACCTTAACAAAAATACCTAAGTGTGTAGTTTTCATGCATGCATGCATGCAATAATCATGAAACGGCGATATATTTCCGTAAACAAATGGCCTTAACCAAACATTTAATCGACTTAACTGGAGTTGCATCTAGAATATATAATGCGATTTGATGAACATATGAAAACATTGTAGGATCAAAAAAGCTTTGTTAAAATCGTGCAGCCTTCCTTATTCCTACACTCACATAGACTTGTGAGATTATGTTATACATGAAGCATGCATGTGCATATTTTTCTCGTGTGATACAACGAACAGATCCATATATAGTCTGTTACCTTGTGCTTAAATAAATAATTCTTGATTTCTTGTGTGAACTTTGTTACATTCTCCTGGGTTTTTCAAATATGTGTGTAGTAATTGTTATGAAAACAAAGAAAGAACATTGTCACGAAACAATCAATGGTGTGATCATTGTCACGAAATAGAATAAATCTAAGCTCCATCCTGAAGGAAGATTTAGTTTAAAAAACAGAGATTCAAAGAAAGAATTTCAATTCTGTTTTGATGAAGTTTCAAAAATGAGATTAAAAGTCGTTTGCTTTGACAGTCAACAACGTTGACTGCCTCTTGTCTCTTAGTCGTCGTCGTCTTCGTCTTCGTCTTCTTATTTCCAAATCCCTACATCTTAGATTTTTCTTTTCTTTCAGTTCCTCAATCCATTTTTTTTGCAATTTAACTCCTTCGTTTCGCGATTCTCGGGAGAAAAGGTTTTGTTTTTATTTCTGTTTATGTACTCAAAAGATCTCAAAGGTGAGTTGTGATCTTCTCCAAGTTACTTTACGAAAATTCATACTTACTCAAATCTCTGTTTTATGGAAGAAAGGAACCGTTTTTATTCTTTCTTTCTAGTTTAAACTTATTTAACTTGCGATTGCTTGCTTGCTTGCGATGCGATTGCTTGCTTGCTTGCGAGTTGTAATAGCTCCAAATTTTAGGGTTCGTTGCTAAATTTGGGGATTTTTTCTTCAATCTCTAATCTTTGTACTATTCATAGGGTTCCCTAATGCTAACAGGTCCCAGAATTTCGTATGCCTTTTTTGATCAGTTTGATTCAAAGATTAAATCTCAGAAATGAATCGAACTAGTGTTCTGGTCAAAGTTGTCTGGCGAGAGAGATTCTGTTTTGTAACTAACTCATATTGTCTTTGTTTGATGTCAGTGGAGAAGCCAAGTGGTTGTTTTCATTTTATTGGGAGAATGAAGTGTTTCTTGTTCCCTCACAAGAGAGATGATGAACTCAGAAGCCCTAAACCTCTTTCACCTCTCTCTGATCACCGTTCTGGTTTCACCAACAACGGCTCGAATGGCTCTGGAGCCAGCACGGTTTCTTCATCCACCACTGGGAGGAACTCCTTACCCGCTAGAGAAAACAACCTCAGAGAGTTCACCATTGCTGATCTCAAATCCGTTACTAAGAACTTCAGCCGCTCTGTTATGATAGGTGAAGGTGGTTTTGGCTGTGTTTACTGGGGAACTATCAAGAGCTTAGAAGACCCTTCCAAGAAAATCGAAGTTGCTGTGAAACAGCTCGGCAAGAGAGGGTTGCAGGGTCATAAGGAATGGGTGACTGAAGTTAACTTTCTAGGAGTAGTGGAGCATCCAAACTTGGTGAAGCTGTTGGGTCATTGTGCAGAAGACGATGAACGTGGAATACAAAGGCTTTTGGTTTATGAATATATGCCTAACCAAAGCGTTGAGTTCCACTTAGCTCCTCGTTCACCCACTGTGCTTACTTGGGACCTCAGGTTGAGAATAGCACAAGACGCAGCTCGGGGTTTAACATACCTTCACGAAGAAATGGACTTCCAAGTAAGGAACATGAAGCAGTCCTCTGTTTCTTTCCTTTTCTTTTCATCGGTTATTAAACTATAAACTTGTTTTGATTTTTGTTAGATAATATTTCGTGATTTCAAGTCCTCCAACATTCTATTAGACGAGGATTGGAAAGCAAAGCTTTCGGATTTCGGTTTGGCTCGTTTAGGTCCTGAACCAGGATCAACTCATGTTTCTACTGGTGTAAGTCTTTTTGTACATTCCACTTTCATTTGGTTTGATTACAAATCATTAAGTTTTGGTTATGGGTTTAACAGGTAGTAGGAACAATGGGTTACGCAGCTCCAGAATACATCCAGACAGGTCGTCTCACATCGAAAAGCGACGTGTGGGGTTATGGAGTTTTCATCTACGAGCTCATTACAGGAAGGAGACCACTAGACAAGAACAGGCCTAAAGGAGAGCAGAAGCTTCTTGAATGGGTGAGACCTTACTTAACCGACACAAAGAAGTTTAGGCTCATTATAGACCCGAGGCTTGAAGGCAAATACTTGATCAAACCGGTTCAGAGACTAGCTGTTGTAGCCAACCTTTGCCTTGCTAGGAACCCAAAGGCACGTCCAAAGATGAGTGAGGTGTTAGAGATGGTGACAAAGATTGTGGAAGCTTCTTCGCCTAGGAGTGGTGGCAAGAAGCAGCAGCTGCTTCCACTCAGGAGTCTAGAAGCTTCTAGAGATGAGGAAGAGAAGAACAAGAAGGTTGCTGATGGTGGTGAAGGAGGTTGGTTGGAAAAATTATGGAACCCCAAGAATGTGAGAGCTTGTTGATTCGGATACAGCCTTTGCTTATCTTCTATAGTTCAACAAATTCTTTTTTTTTTCTTGTGTTAATTTAATATTTGCAACTTAACAGTGGTTGTGTTGTTTCCATAACGAACATATAATAAACGAATTAATATTTTTTTTATTTTCGTTGTAAACATATTTAATTGATGGTTTCTCCTAACATTTTACTGGTTCTTTTCAATATTTAGAATTTTCTTTAAAAGGATTTGTGTCAACGTAATATTTGTTCTTGTTTTAATTTTAAAAATGTTTTACTAAAAATATGATTATCATTTAGAAATTATATCAAAACTTTTCATTGAAATTTATGAGTTCATATGAAGAACAGAAACTAAGAAAAAGAACTGAATATTACAACATCGTTTTGGAAAGAAAAATAAAATAGGGAATATTTCAGTTGGCCTTTTTACTCCATGTTACTTAATACCTTCTGTATCTTACGTAATATGCAACTCATTAGATCTCATACAGCATGAATTTTTCAATCCAGGCTTCATGAAATTAAGCCTACACTACTTTATTATATTCAATTCATTCTTATAAATAAACTAAAGAATTCACAAAAGCATCCATGTAATTCACCGCCAGAACATAGAACCTAGTTCACTTATTATAACCCACGTAACTCTTAACAACAAAAAATGAAACATTAAATTTAACATGTTCCCAAGAATATTGAATTATACTATGCATTGTACAATTTGTCGATGAGTATTTGCGTGAATTTTAATTAATTCAAGAAAGGAAAGGGAAGGGAGGGAGGGGCTGCGTAGTAAAATTAAATTTGATGGTTTTCAAATTCAACAAAAATAGTGATAGCACGTGGAATTCTTAAGCTGATACACATTAATTATTGGGAAACTTTAAACTATACAGCCATGTGTTATCGGACCCATTTGCCGCTTTAAGAAATTTTCAACATTTAAGCCTAACACTAAACTTAGCTATTGTATAATTTGTATTATCATACCAATCCTTCACTAGAAAGCTCATCAACAACGATTCATTGGTTGTCTGGGGATTTGGTAAAGAGCCGAAAATGTTAGATTCCACTTGGATTGGGTTGAAAATAAGAAAAATAAATTAGAATCAAAACAAGATTCTGCGCTTCCTGATTTTTAATAAATGAAGGATTTTTGGTACGTTACATAATAAATGATCAAGTTGAATTATTATTGGTAGGCCTCTTTGGAAAATGTTCTTACAGCCTCACAAGAAACAAAATAGTACAGTAAAAGAATAAAGAAAAGGGAATCTTAAAAGAATGAAGAAAAATAATTAAATATATAATTAATAAAACCATGACCATTCATATTAATGATCCAACGGCCACAAGTTCTCATGAACAATGAGCTAAAATCTCAGATTTTTTTTATAAATGTAGAGTGGCGTTTAGCGCGTTTTCTCATTTTTTGTTTTATTTTCTGGGTTTCTCGAATCAAAGAAGGAAAAAAAGCGAAGAACTTTTAAAAAATAATTAAATTCTCGATCCTTTTTCTGGGCTCTAAAAAAAAATCCAGTCTTTTTAGAAGAGAAAGTGCGTAAAAGAAACCCCATTTGAAATTATGTTTATTTCGAACCTAAATTCTCAAACTTTCATCCTCAAATTCTAAGAATAAAAAAAGTTTTCTACTTTTAGTAAAAAAGAATTGCGTATTCAAGTTGATGAGATTTAGTAAGTGAAAGGTGAGAGCTTTCTTCATCTTTTGATCTAACTTCCTCTCCTTGCAAACCTTTTCTTTCTATCAGATCTATTATATCTCCAAGTTGTTGTTGTTCCCTGTGTTTGTTTGACTATTCATCTTCGCGCTTTTAGTGAGTTTTTCTTACTTTCTAATTTTGGAGTTTTCATAGCTTTGCTGGTGATAATGACTTTAGTTACTGTGTCTAATTTAGTGAAAAGGAAAGGTGATTGGAGAATTGTGAGTAACATTGTTAAGAGTTTTGTAATACTTTGTTGAAAAGTCTCTGTTTTTTTTACTTTCAGAGCCGTCTCCCAAGAGTGTCACGCAACTAAATAGTCAAAAAAATTCATTGATTTTAGAGTGTTAATTAAGTTTTTAAACAATTTGTTTATGGTTTGCTCAAAAAAAAAAAAAAAAATTTGTTTATGGTTTATATTTATAATTCTTGTGAAAAGTTTCAACCTTTTTCAGGAAATGGTGTCACATGAAGAGAACACAGGTATTGTGGAATGGTTTCTTGGTCCACATCCATTCACGTATCCTCCTTATGGCGTTGAGATGATTCATGAGGAAGACGAACCTCATCATCATTACAATCATCATCAGAGCGGTGAGTATTACAGAGAAGAGTATGAAGAGGAAGATCATCGTAGTAGCAGTGATGTAGATAACGATGAGATCATTGCAAGAACTCTCCAAGACGATTTTTTGCAGCTTCATATTGCAGAAGAAAACAATAATAATAATAACGATTACTCAAATCATCAACAACAACAAGAGGAAGGTTATAATAATAACTATAGTAGTAATAGTAACGAATATGGTTGGAACAATCAAGCTGTTGTGGATTACTCTTCAGGTTATTTATTGAACAGTCTCTTCTCTTCATTTGTTTATTATGTTTTGAGGATTGGATTACAAATAAAAATGTGTGTGTGTTCTTATGGTGTTGTAGAATGGGTAGGAAATGAGAATGATCAAGAGGATGATGATTCGGGTAATATATATTCGTGTTCAAGCCCGAGTGATACGGATGAGTATGTGTACTCGTGGGAATCAGATCAGTGTGATGCTGATGGTGAATTTGGAAGGAGGTTGAATCAGATGGTCCCTCTCCCTGTAAGCACTACAATATGTTATAACTTGTTGTCAATATGTTCTATCAATTTGATCATATGATATATAAATACAGTATGTACCAAAAATAAATGGAGAAATACCTCCTGAAGAAGAAGCAGTTTCAGATCATGAAAGACTTCGGAATAGGTAATGTTAATAATAGTACATGTTTTCTGTTTATATATAAACCATTCTTTTCTCAGGTTAGAGCTGTTTGACTTCGCTGAGGTTAGAGTTCCAGGGGATGGTAATTGCCAGGTAAAACTTCTACTTCCATCACCATAACCAGATCACTCTGGAAGAACAACACTTTCACTCTGGAAGAACAACACTTTCACTCACCATTAGTTCTCTTCTTTTTTTGGTCAGTTCCGTGCATTAGCTGATCAACTATACAAAACCGCAGATCGTCATAGACACGTCAGACGACAAATTGTAAAACAGGTTTGATGTTATGTCTTTGCTACTCATGTGTCTTTAGGAGCTTTCACAAATGCATATAAGCTCATTGTCTTTTCTTGCAACTGCTCATGAATCTTGGTATTAGCTCAAATCTCGTCCAGATGCTTATGAAGGATATGTTCCTATGGATTTCTCTGAGTATCTAAAGAAGATGTCTCGGTAAAAATCTTCTCCCTAAACCGCATTTCTTGACCCCCAGTCTTTTTTTTTTCGTTAAAAGCTATTTAGTATTCAACTTTTTGAACACAGGAGCGGAGAGTGGGGTGATCACGTTACATTACAGGCAGCTGCAGATGCGGTATATATATTCTCAATCTTATGAAGTGGTCTTCTTATCATTAAATCAGTAATAATTAAACAAACAGTTTTTGTGAAAACGTTATGAATCTCCTGCAGTATCTGTTGAAAATAGTAGTGCTAACATCGTTCAAGGATACATGTTATATTGAAATTCTTCCTACCCCTCAAGAATCCAAAGGAGGTAACGAGATTTTTTAGTCCACTCTATACTGTTCTGCTTGTCTTCTTGATATCTCAAATATTTGTTATTACAATGATATGTTATTTTCTTGTTGTTCTGCAGTAATTTTCTTGAGCTTCTGGGCAGAGGTTCACTACAACTCTATCTACTTGAACAGAGGTACATTAAGCTTGACAGACTGCTTTGCTTATTCATCTTGATTCAGCGTGACAGAGCTCTTCGTCTTGATATTTTTGTGTGTGTGTGTGTGTGTTCAGATACATCTGCAACAGAGCTACAAAGGAGGAGAAAATGGTGGCGTTTTGGAAACTAGACAGAGAGCTTGGATCATCAATCAGTTCATCACTGAGAGTTTATATTAAATATTTATTGACATGAGGATGTCCTTTTGAAATATCCCGAGAGAAACAATGAACAAACAAAGCTCACAGCTCCAAAGTCTTACAAATAATATTGTTTTCTTCTTTCAAAGAAAGATTATATTCTCTGCAGCTAACAAATTTTTAAATACACAACATTTTGATCTGCTAAGAAAAAAAAACATTCCTAATCCAAGCAGTTTCAGGTCCTTGATTCATATAAACCAATAGATACAATAATAATATATAAGTAAAACAAAGAAATAAATAAGTGTAACCGATCTTTTAAAAAAGAAAAACTCAATTGTGGGAGATTTAAAAACAAACAGAGAAAAAATCGAGAAAGAGAATATACATTGTCTACACTCTACACCTCACACATGTAAGACCAAGCGAGCTCTTATTTGAGTTTCAATGAACACAACTACACTATAAGACATTTATGTTAGCACTTAAAGGGATTATACATTTGTCTTCAGTCTACAGCTCACATGTAGCGATCAGCGAGTTCTTATTTGAGATTGGTGGAACACAATAAGACCTTTCTATTTTTCGCAATTACATATTCCAGCTGTACAAGTCGACCATACGGGGAGGCTCGTGCCGTGTCATAAACCGAGACAAAAATAAATAAATTGGAGTGTGGGCCTGACATGGACCGGTTCCACTAATTATAACATGTCAACATAAAACCCCACACCATTAATCATACATCAGTTTATCATCATGGCTCATGCTCATTCATTTATACAATATTCACAACCACAAATGTATTCAGTGTAAAAGTTTTTGAACGGCATCTACTTACTTGCCATATTGATATTAAGGATTAAGAAGAGATTAGTAAGCAAATAGTATATGAAACAAAATGGTAGTTGCTAATGCAGGATATACGTGGCATTTTAGTTAATGGTTTCACCTCATCATGTTTCATGATGCCACAATTATTTTTATAATGTCGCTGACGGGTCTTCTTTATTTGAATTGTAATTTTATATGACAGTATTATAACTTATAAGTGCTGGGTTAGGTTTTCGCATCAGCAAATGATTTGGAGGAAGTTTAATGTATAATTTTATTTTTCATATGTTATCTCTTGGTGGAGCCCACGTATAACCTTATAGATTGAAGTACTCCAGTTTAAGATCTCGAACAATCATGCAAGAACGTAAATGTACATTCAGGTTTAGGTATTATATCGTATCACTCTCTGTATGTAAATGTATCCACTGGAGAATGCTAATAGTTATTTTGTCCCTTGGCAATTCTGGCCATTAACAAGTTTTGATGATCACGTACGTCTGATGAAGACAGTTTTAACTTTCTAGCACAAACTTCCTGATGCATTAAGATAATACATATAGCAATTTGATGTATAAATTATATGATAAATGTTATTAACTAAATTCAACCTCAAAACTTATTTCATACCTAACATCCATAAATAACGTCTCCATCGACTCTTCTTTTTGGTCTTATTAAAACAAAATAATAATATTTCAAATTAATACAATCATATGCTCATTTTTGTTTTGAAGAATACAATCATATGCTCATATTTTTTTTTTTTTTTAAATACATACATTTTTCTTTCTGATATGTATCTTTGAATGCAAGTTAAATGAGTTTTGTCTAATATAGTATAAACATTGCGTTAGAAATCCACCTATTCGAAACAAAGACCAGTATGAAATGAATTATTCTTCTCCCGTTGTGATGTTTGATTTGAAATGCAATAACCCCCTCCTCTACGACTCTCTTTTTGTCGGTTGTGTTATTGATATATATGACTTCATCCTTACAATTAAGTTTTAAATTATGAAATAAAATACGAATTTGATCATATCATTGTATTTATACGTGAAAGGATTTAGAATGACTTTTAAGACCTACGTCGGAGTAGTTGTAATGACCTTTTGTAATAGACCTTCATTTCCATTTCGTCTTTATTTATATATATGTGGAATGTGGTGGTGGACCGTTCACTTTCAAAACATTTAAAATTTGCTTTTCTTGAAGAGAAATTAAAAAAAGCAAAGATAATTTGTCTCATAATGATCACTTGAATTAGAAAAAGAAGTTATAGAACAGAGGAGGATTCAACCTTATAATAGAAGAAAACTATATATGTATAGTCTCTAGAGTAAACCAACCAACAAATCAGACACAACACATACCTCTCAAAAACCGGTTCTGAACCGGCTAATCTCGCGGGTTTAGCATTACAATTTTGTCATATCTACCTTTTTCTCCCTATATTCCTTATTAGTTACAACTTACAATCACACCCACTCTCATTTCACTCACATAACAGAACAACCATTTGGATTCTCGTCACTAAACATCTCAGGAGCACGCATATGAGCATAAGGATCATAAGGATCTCCATACCCTTGGTGGTTCATATACGGTGGTGCTTCTTGTCCATACCCTTGTTGACCGTAACCTTGATTTGTATACGATTCTTGTACGTATCTTTGGTTTGTATACGGTTCTTGAACATACGATTGAGATGATGATTGACCTTGCATCATGTAGTGTTGACCGTACACTTGTCCTGGTGGGTAGTAATACATGGGCTGAGGTGGATAACCATAACCACCATACTCCGATTTCTTCACATCCACCGTAGCACCACCGGATGGGGCAACTTCTTTCTTCTTTTCACCACCACCGTTCTTTTCTCCAACTTCTTTATTCTCTTTCTTTTCACTAGCACCTTTGTCATTCTTCTCATCACCATCTGGAGCCGTCACAGCTGCCACGGTGGCTCCCTCTTCTTTTTTCGCGGGAACAACTTCCACCTTGCGTTTAAGCTTCTCGTTGAGATAAGGGGTGAGTTGTTTAACGTCAATGATCCCCTTCATTGTCACCAAGTTATTGGTGCTATCAATGGCCACTGAATTAACCCCTGTAAATAAACATCAAAAATTGATTTATAATTTAATAAAAATAATTAAGCCCATGGATTAGGCTGATTAGGTCTTAGCTGAAAAATTATTTTCTTTACACTAATAAGGAAGCAACCTATATGTAGTTCGACCTAATTATAAGGATATTTAATCACCAACCTTATCAATTTATTTGTTAATATATTTATTTATTTTAATACTAAAGAACGATTAAAATATGGATTAGTTGGATAATAAACGCACCATTAATTTTGCTGACAATTCTCTTGATTTTGTGTTCGCAACCTTGGCAATGTAGTTTCGTCTTCAGAACCACCGTACTCTGCAACACATCAAATAAAATTACATCAGAAACAATAATCAAATCTTTGGTTAAATTTTAAATTATAATGAACCGAGTTTTAAAGTACTGAAACGTTACAGACCACAAAGCAAATGGACTAAACGTATGAAACTTAGATATTTACCTCTTCTGGTGGAGCAGGAGGAGGATGAGCTTTCTTCTCTCCTTCGTCTTTCTTCTTCTCATCGGCCGCCTTCTTTTCAACGCCTGTAGGAGGAGGAGGAGCCTCTTTCTTCGTCGGCGCCACTGCAGAGACAATTTCAACCTTTCTCTTAATTTTGTCGGCGACTTTATCTCGAACTGCCGCGGGATCTATGTTTCCGATCACCGTTAATTTGTCGGCTTTGTAATCAATCTCCACATCCTCCACGCCTGTAATTAAGAATCCGAGAATTCGCGTTTGGGTTTCATAAAGTCGAATCCTTTTTGAGATCATTTGCAGAGAATAATGATACCTTTGTGATGTTTCAGGAGCCGTTTGATTTTCTTGCCACAACCTTCGCAATGCATATCAAGCTTCATCACCACCACGACGGTGTTGTTTGCCTTCTTCTCTCCTTCAGGTATCGTCGCCGTTTCTTCCTTTTTCTGCAAAATTCACAAAATCACTTTAACCAAACAGAGACATAGAGAGAGAGAGGAAGAAGAATAGTAACTGACTTACCTCACCCATCGGCGTATAAGAATTTCGAATATGCTCTGGAAGAGAGGATAAAAGGGAAAAGAGGAGGAGGCAGATATATATATATATATATATATATATATATAGACCCGATGGTGTATGATTAATGATGATGACGTGCATTTATCGATGATACAAAACTTTATTATTAGGTTGGTTGATGATGTGTATAAACTATTCATCACATATGTAACACGAGGTCAGTGTTGATAGGCCAGATATTATTTGTTTTCATTCCCCTCCAGTTGGGCTCATCATTAAATGGGCCTTTTTATGTGCCTTTCGTCAACCTTAACCTCACACGATCTTTAAACTAAATCCGTTTTATCTATAAATATTTCTACCAATAAAACTTTTCGACTTAGTATTTTGTTTATATGAAAAGGAATTTATATAAAGAAAACTGAAATTCAAACATTGTTTTTTTTTTTGTTTAAAACATAAACTAGTATTCATGTAGCAGATTGGTTGGTAAAAGTTTTGGTGTTTTTATTTTATTTATCTTAATGGTTAGTAAAATCATTTAAAATTTAATCATTATTTTTTTCATTTTTAAAGTAAAGTATTTTTTACGTCACCTCTTTTACTTTCTTCTCATCAATTAAATCTCTTTGTTATGCTTCTAATTTAGACGACAAAATTATTTTACCAACCATTCAACTACATCAATAAAATAAAATATGGAAGTTTTTACCAACTATTCAGCTACATAAATAGTTTCTGTTCTAAGCAAAAAATCAATGTTTGAATTTCAGTTTTTTTTTTTTATATAATTCATTTTAATATAAACAAAATAATTGTTTGCAATCCAATTTCGTTTATATAATTCATTTTAATATGAACTTTTAAAATTAAGTTTTGGATGGAAATAACTTCTAACTAAAATCTGTTTTAGTATATATTAATCACTCCTTTTATGATAATGATAGTTTGATAGGAATAAAAATCCTACAAAATTTTGGTAAATAAAAAAAAAAGGGAGAAGAAAGTTATTGCCTTTACCTATGAGAGAGTAAGTGTGGTCATCTCTTCTCAGCATAATATCAAACGCGACGAAGATTCTTGTTTCCGGAGGTGCTTTATCGTCCGATTGCAATCTGAAGCCTCGATTCCCTTTTAATGTGCAAGAGCCCAACTCGATCTAAAGAGGTCTGTAATCATCATCTTCGCTTTTCCCTCAAAATCAAAAGCAAAAAAAAAATCTTAACGAAATTATAGGGATTTTTTTTCTTGTAATTGTTGCAGTAACGGTTAGTGCGGTAGTTAGTTAGGCTTTAGGTATGACAACAACAACAACAACAGGGTCTAACTCTAATCACAACAACCGCCATGAAGATGGTTCCGTAACAAACAACAACAATAACAATAACCCTAGTACGAGGTCTTGGGGCACGGTGGTGGTTTCAGCTCAATCCGTATCCACTAGCGGCGGTAGTATGGGCTCCCCTTCGAGCCGGAGCGAGCAAACCACCACCACTTTGGCTACTACATCTGCTACCGACAGTGCCTTTATACAACTCAACAATTTAGACATTCAGGGTGACGATGCTGCTTCTCTAGCACCTCCTTCTTCTGGGTATTGTTTTACCTCAATTTCCTGGATTTGATTTTTTAGGGTTTCATTCTGTAGCCTATGGTTGCTTTGTGAATGTTTTTGTTTGGCATAGACTTCAATTAGATGTATGGATCATACTTTTACAAGCTTCATATTTGTAGGGATTCCTTCGTTTCAGACATCTTTGAATACTTATCTTTCACATAAAACTGTTTAGGCTACTGTCTCTGTGCTTTAATTTTTCTGTGCTAAGCTGTTAAAATTATCGTTTTTTAATAGTGGTAAGAAGAAGAAAAGGGGACAGCGTGCGACTGGTCCAGATAAAACTGGAAGAGGCCTACGTCAATTTAGCATGAAAGGTCTCCTCTTTTCTTCTTTCATCTATATATTATTTTTTCATAAAGTTGATAGCTATGAGTTGTGGATGATGCCTCTTAATTTTGTTTGTTGAACTTAACTGATGTTGTGTTTCTTCAGTTTGTGAAAAGGTGGAAAGCAAAGGAAGGACTACTTACAACGAGGTACTACGCCTACTTTTCCTCATTACAGAATGCTTCACAATATGTCTCTGCCTTACGAGAAGATTCCTTCACTAGTGTTTACGTTTTAACTCATGGCACTGTTTTTAGGATCACATAGTGGAATATCATTTTCTCTGCAATCAATCGTGTAGCTCTGTAATACAGTATCTGACAGGTGAAAGTACTTTTCAGGTTGCGGACGAGCTTGTTGCTGAATTTGCACTCCCCAATAACGATGGAACATCCCCTGATCAGGTTTGCGATTCTTCAATAACTTCAACATGTGTGATACAACAATGATTGTAAATCACATAATCTGAGTTCCTTGTAAACAGCAACAGTATGATGAGAAGAACATAAGAAGAAGAGTATATGATGCTTTAAACGTCCTCATGGCTATGGATATAATATCCAAGGATAAAAAAGAGATTCAGTGGAGAGGTCTTCCTCGGACAAGCTTAAGCGACATTGAAGAACTAAAGGTTTTACAACCTTGCCCTTGTTCCAAATTTCGTTTAGAAACAGTTCCTGAAGTTGAGTTTGATTTTTTTACAGGCCGAACGACTCGCACTTAGGAACAGAATTGAAAAGAAAACTGCATACGCCCAAGAACTGGAAGAACAAGTAATGAACACTACTGCTTGATCTTCTGTTTTCTCTTGCTTACCATAAATGATTCTTACATTTCTTCTTCTGTGTGTGAAAAGTATGTAGGCCTTCAGAATCTGATAAGGAGAAACGAACACTTATATAGCTCTGGAAATGCTCCTAGTGGCGGTGTTGCTCTTCCATTTATCCTCGTCCAGGTAAGCTGATTTACCGATCCACAAAGCAAACCAACATCATCGTTCTTGGTTCGGTCATTGTCTGATTGGTCTTGTTATTTTTTTGGACCAGACTCGTCCTCACGCGACCGTAGAAGTGGAAATATCCGAAGACATGCAGCTCGTGCATTTCGATTTCAACAGGTTAAAGATCATCTTCTCTTTTTCAGCCAAATGTCCTCCGTAAAACTCAGATTTACATCTTCTTGATGTGTGCAGCACTCCATTTGAGCTCCACGACGACAACTTTGTCCTCAAGACAATGAAGTTTTGCGAGCAGCCGCCATTTAACAACGGTCCCAATAACAGCCAACAAACTTCTCAGTGTCTCATGCTGGAAAACAATAACGAAGGCACTAGTACGGATCCACCGCCGCCTCAGCCAGCGGATATGTACCAGTCTCATCCTCAACTACCACAAATCATTCCTACGCCTGTGACTAAAAACGACGTTTCTCAGGCGACATCACCGCCTGTCTCGGTGAAGCCAGAGAACTAAAACACAGCGAAGCTCAACGGTCATTGTACAATATCTGTAAAACTCTTTAAGTAGTCTTAAGAAAGTAAAAAACTACCTGTTTTACTAAGTGCTTAGCGGTAAATTTGTACTGATGGTTTACCGGTTTTGGTAATACCAAATCTAGGATTACTTTCTAAACCAGTTGGGTTTTCCGAAATTAGAATAATCGTTGCTTGGTTTTGTTCAATTCGGAAACCCGATGATTTAGAATTTCCTTAACTATATGAATTGAACCAAGTTTTGTTTAACCGAAACCAAATTTAAATTTGGCTTATGTCAAATATTCCTCTGTTTTAAATACATGTCATTTACACAAGTTAAAAAAATATATTTAAATTTTTATATTTTAAATAAAATATTATTAATTATTTATTTATAGTTCAACTAATAATAACATAGAAAGTATAATATCACTGATATTATATATTAACTTTTAATAAATTTTCTATAGAAAATTAAAAATGTCATATAATTTATTTGGAATTTTTTTTTCTTTCTAAAACGATGTGTAATAAAAAAGAGAGGAAATATGGTTTTACCTTGTAAATCATTAGGGTAACAAATATCCGGTTCGATGGTGGAACCGAAGTCCGGTTCGGTTAAACTGTTATAATATTATCACTGGAGAAATAAATGTTTTTTTTTTCACAATGATTCGCTCCTCCTCAGTCGTATAGATGCTGGCAACTTTGGAGTCCGACAGCCACAGCCATGGCGACTTTGTCTTTTATCTCCTTGGCTTCCTTTCACAATCGGAATCCAATGTTCTACCATCACCGTCACCAGCAGCCGCAACTTCTTTTTGCTCCCCACTTGAAGAAGAAGAATGCTTTCATATGTTTCGCTTGCTCCATCAAACAAACCAGGTTCGAAATTTGGACAAAGTGTGTCAATTTTCCGTTGCTGTTGTCTTGGTTAATCAGTTCTCCTTGAATCGGATTGGTTATGCAGAGTTCGTAAGAGAGTGAAGAGCAACGAGGAGCTTCGGAACGAGATTTTGGAGTTCGTTGCTTTGGCTGGCCTTCCTCAAGGTCACGTGCCCTCCATGAAGGAACTCTCTGCACACGAAAGGTTCCAACTTTCCTAATTTCCAGATTTAAAGTTGAATACTTTTGCAAGAAAAATCCTTCTAATCGAATTTACTTTTGTCTTTTTCCAACAATTTATATCTTATGCAGAGCTGATCTTGCCAACATTGTCAGACGAAGAGGATATAAGTTCATCAGGGAGCTTCTTGCTAACTCTGAAGACTGTAATGAGCTTACAAGTGCAAGTGGCGTCTGTTTGGAAGATTCGTCGTTAACAGGTCCTACGCGTAATGGAGTTAAGAACACCATTAGAAAATGATTGTGTAAGATAAGCCTCTTCTTTTCTGATATAATACTTATTTATCTGGTGTAGAAGGTCAGGACCACGGAAGCTTGTCTTCAAGCAGTGAGATTTACTCTACTGGAACAGATGCTAGTGTCTCTCTTGATCAGAGAACAAATACTTTTCCAGAGGAAGTTGATGGAACGCATTCAAGTCCCGAGGCTGAAGATTGTGCAAGTGTGAGTAAAGATGAATCTTCAAGCATGGAAAGCTCCATTTCAGACTTGGGTGACAGTAACCCTTCAGCGGATATCACAGAAAGTAATTTAAAGATTGAGAGCGTGGAGCTCAGTAATGTAGCTGACACTGAATCCTCATCTTCCGAAGTTTCAGTATCCGAAAATCATTCTCTGGTTTTAGATGATACTTCAAGCTCTTCAGAGAGAGAAGCTAACAATGTTTTGCTGGCAGAGGAGGTCAATGATGTGGACGAGGATTCCCCTCACTACACCAGTCAAGATCTCAACTATACCAAAAACCTTGTTGAAAGTGTTGCTACTGAATCCTTGTCTGGTGAGAACACCACCATGGAAAATGCAGAGAATTTTCAGAATCAGCAGATTGATGATATGGCTGAAAAACGTTCTGGTAGTGCTAACGATAGTTCAGTTGAGCCTGATGATAAGGATTGGATGTTAGGACATTCTTCTTCAAGTTCAAGTATAGAAGAAAAAACAACCAGATTTATTCAGAACGGGTACTTGGATACAATTGATGGTATGTTCGATCTCCTGAAGCCTATACTTTAAAAGATTTGTCTTAACCCCGTGGGGAAAAAAGTTAACTGATAGTTGGAACCGGTTTCAGATTATGAAAATGACAGACCTAATGAACGCTGTCCTGAAGAAACAACAAAAGGTGGTGAGTACAGTGATGGTGGTCAGAGAAGTGTGAGTATAGCGCCAAATGGAAGTGCCCAAGCATATGAGGAGGTTACCTATGCGACAGAAATTAATAAGTCTACACATGAAAGGTCTAGTCTTAGTCTGTTGCTCTTGACCATTATTTTCCATTGTATATGTGATCCTTGAAATGTCCATTCACAGGAATAGTGATCAAAGACATGGGAACGCTGAACTGGACAAGGATTCACATGATGAGGTGTTGACAGATCACTGTACTCATTTAACTCTCTCAAGTTAGTCTTAAGTAATTGAATGAACCTATTTTGGTTGATACAGGACATGAAACGGGAAAATCAGGTTGAAATTACTCGGCTGAGGTTCATGCTGGTACATTGGTTGCTTTCTCTCAATATGTGGACCTGTTAAAGTGAATTTTTGCAAACTAACCTTGTTAGTAATGTATTTGCATGATTAGTGTCAAAAAGAGCTGGAGCTGTCAAGGCTAAAAGAGCAGATTGAGAAGGAAAAGGTAGGGCTACTTACTACTCTTCAGGAACATTTAAAGTTTGAACATGTTATAGGCGATTGCTTGATATCTTATTCATCTGGATATGTTCCTTCTTGTGCCTTTTTGTAAGCAATTGGTATTCTTATGCTTTGGATGATACTACTCTTCTTGATATTTCTATAGTCTCTCTTATTCTTGCAAAAGGTGATACTTGTTTATGTTCCTAATTTCTCCAATTTCATGGGTTCAGCTGTCTCTTTCGGTTCTTCAAAGAAAAGCTGAAACAGAGATACAAAAGGCCCAAATGCTTGTCTCACAGAAGGATGTTGAGTTGCAAGAAGCTGAGGAAAGTCTCACAGGATTGCAAGAGGTAGCTTAATTTTGTTTTATATACCTGTTTCCTGGTCATGATCCGATTTAGACTATCAATACATGCAGATGCAGAGCCCTAACTTCATAACCCTTGCTGCTGAAACCAAGAGCCTTATAAGCAAGAGTTAGGCAGATAAAAGATTACACACTTTCGCTTAATCTCTAAAACGAGTTTATGCATGTTACCATTACGTTTGAATCTTCTGAGTGTCATGAGTTTGGTGGGCGTTCATGATATACTTTAAGTAAATAAAAAGGAATTTGTTATCTTCAGGTTGAGATTGAATATTGTGGAGATGGTAATGTTGTGGAGGTGACTGGCAGCTTCAATGGCTGGGAACACCGAGTGGGACTGGAACTTGAAACATCCAAGTCAACCGGGTCAGTATTGATTGGTTCCTGACTATTTCTAACATTTTACACATAAAGAGTGATCACTGTCTCTAGGTAGAAGCAACATCCAGATGTGAACACTGTGAAGGACTTTAACATTCAGGTGTTTATTGCTTCTATGGTGTATTACAGGAAACAGAAATGCTGGTCAACATTACTGTGGTTGTATCCTGGTACATATGAGATTAAGTTCATCGTGGACGGTCAATGGATAACGGATCCACAAAGAGATTCGGTTACAAGAGGACACATCACAAACAACATTCTCAAAGTAGACAGATAGATCCTATTACCTTTACTGTTTTAGAGTTACAATCAATCAAGAGCCTCGCATGTTATCAACTTCTCCGATGATCTCATGTATAAGGTGTTTTGCTCTGTTCCTAGAGTTAGAGTATGTACAAAGTTACAATTTCAGGTAATTGGTTAAATAAATTTCTGAATCAAGTCTCTAGCATAGCATGCAACATAAACCATCATCATTATTTAAACCGTTCATGAATCATAACAACCAATAAAAACCAAAACCATTTTGGGCTACCTTCCTACAAATTCAGTAATAATAAAAGTTGGTAAGGCATTCAGTTTAAAAGATTCTCCCGGTTTACTTCATCTCAGCGTCTATGACCGTTACATAGAACACTGAAGCCACCTCTCAAGCTCGACCGGTGACTAAACTTGTATCAAAGAAAGTTTGAGAGTGAAAATTAGCGTCAAAAAGCGAGAGAGCGAACATCATTAATAAAGGTGTTATTGGTTTATATATTTTGACTTATTCAGAAATCCATATAATATTTATAAATCCAAGTATGTTACAATTTTTTTTTATAAACCCAAGTAAAATATACAGATTTTCAAATTCTCTCGGAATAGTATTTACAAATTCGGAGATTTTCCTTGAGATTTAAGTCTTTGTATTTTTAACAAAGAAATTCATACAAATCCATTCAAATCCATTATGAAATCAAATCTATTAGAATTTACAAAGAGAAATGTTTTAGAATAGTCCAAATTTTTTTTTTGTCACAAAAATAGTACATAAAGAAAAAAATGACAAAAATGTTTCATTAAAGAAGTAAATATATATTTATATCCCTATGTTTAACTAATCTAGACTTCAGATTTATAGTTAAGGAGTGGAGTTTTGGGTTAGAATTTCAAATTAAAAAATAAAATAAAAAAATACCGTTATTGTTTTTCCTGTGGATTTTCAGTAGTTGGAATCATAAACAGCAGTCTCAGTGGCAGCAGAAGCAACGACAACAACATAAGAAGAAGAACAAATGAAATATGAATGTAAATCGACAACAGATAAGCCAATCGAATTGATGATTCTGGGCGTGAATTAATAAACTACCTTTCTGTTGATTTTTCCAGGGTTCCCTTAATTAACTTGATGCATACACATCAATCATTTCCACTTCTCCGGAGTGCGCCATGAACATTGGTCGTCTTCACTGCGTTGAGCTTTCAACTCCGTTCCTTGGTGTAGCAAAGTCTCAATCACCAGTCATGATGATATAGTTCAAACATGGAGCGTCGAGAGCAAGGAGGAATATGGACTCTATGAGGAGTCGGTCAGCTAGATCCTTGGGCCTTGCGTACAAATCTGGGAAAGAAAAGGTGAATGGAATCAATCATAGTAATAAACAAAACATAAAGAAAAAGAAAGGTTGAAACTTCAATAAAAACTCGGGAATAGCCGTAAAAAATGTACCACAAAAAAAAGGAAAATTACCACAAAGGTCCGACTTTTGTTTTGCTTGCGGCATATGTCACAAAAGACTGAACGTGGAAGAGTGTGGAAATATTTTTGAATCCAGCTCACCAAAGATGAGACATAGCTCTTATGATGATGAAGATGACATTGTTGTACTTGGCGACTCAAGGGACAAACGAGGAGAAGAAAGAGTGTCTATTAGCTAAAAATTTTGATCTCAAGGAAAGAATTCTCTATCCACGCTTTCACCTTGATGAAAACTAACAGGAATTGGGTTTCTTCGCATTCATGGACTTTGATAATACTATCCATGGTGAGATTAGCAAGAATCACGACTTCAAGGATATTAAAGCTGTAATCAACAAGGGGCTCCAAGGTTTCATAGATGAGGATGGTGAGACAATAGGCTATTATCTTGAACATTTGATAGGCTATTGCAATATAGACTGCTTTACGATGAAGCAGTTCACCGATCTTCGAAGAGCTGGATGCTATTCAACTACCAAAACAAGAAGGCACACTCCAGTAGATAGTTTAAGTAGAACATGAAACAAATATATCATTGTTCAAGTTAAAGTTTACTGATCCACGAATGTTCAGCAAAAAAATTGCTATAAACACTAAAGATTGTGACTTTGCAAGGGATAAAACGTGGAGATTTGAATTTACCACAACATGATCTGAATTTTTATTTTGAAAGGACAGTCCAGGAGGGTATTGTAACACAATAACACCATCCAGTTCGAGGATCATGAGGCCAAACAGTATCTTTACCTTTCTGCACAAAAAACACACATAATAATCTCATTGCCTTGACGCCTCAAACTTAAAATTCAGTTGAGCATAGTGATATCTCTCAGTCGTTAGCTATTCAAGAGAAGAAAAGAGTAATATTCAGTCGTTAGCTGTTGAGCCTTTCTCTTCTTTATGTTACTTAATAATAAAATTAGAGAATGATTTTAACTCTAGAAGAAAAGAGTAATATTCTTTTAGAAAATGTTCATGAACGTTACCCTTTTTAAAGTTACCAAAATCTAACAAAATCAATGTCAAAAATAAACAATGACTATACAATAATATTTATCATGCTAATAAATCACATCAAATTTCATCAATTCAATACAATAATATTTATCATGCTAATAAATCACATCAAATTTCATCAATTCAATCTCTAATATTTTAGCATTTAAAAGAAAATGACGATAGAAATGTTGAAATATACAATATATGTTTAGATTGTAAATATCAGAATAAAAACTTATAATTTATATTAATATACTTATTTATTTTTCAAATATTTTATAATTATATAAATATAATAAAAATTAAAGAAAAATCCCGCAGCGCGGGTAATTGCCTAGTTGATTAAATAAATTTCTGAATCAAGTCTCCTAGCATGCAACATAAACAATCATTATTATTAAACCGTTCATGAATCATAACAACGAATAAAAAGCAAAATCCTTTTGGGCTACTACTTTCCTACAAATTCCGTAATAATAAAAGTTGATAAGACATTCAGTTTAAAGGTTCTCCGCGGTTTACTTCATCTCAGCGTCTGTGATCGGTACATAGAAGCGCCACCTCCCAAGCTCGACTGGTAACTAAACATGTATCTATTTCATGTCAACGAATACACCTTCCTTGAACTTCTTGCGTAGAGCCTGTACGGCTGAGTCAATCCGTGCATTATCCTGTAGAACACAAAAATAGAAGGAAACTTTATGAGTCTTGAAACATGAGGAACGAAATGAAAACTGGATCTTGTGTGTTTGTACCTTTCCCTTCAAGCAAATGATGATAGGACCTTGTCTGGATTTCCGGTAACACCCTGGAGAAGAAGATTGTGGTTAAGACTTCAGATGCTTTAAAAGTTAAAATAATAATCAAATAGGTCAAAGATTGTATACCAAGGTATACGTCCGGGAACTCGAGACCAAGTTTGGACAGAGGTTCTGCAACTTCAACCTGCATTTCAAGAAAAAATCACAAATCCAAAGTCACACATCCCCTAAGGAAACTATTAAAAATTTTCTGCACATCTCTCCGTGGATCTATGGGAACTATGAGTCTTGGCTAAACACAGATTCTTGCATGAAAAGCGAAGAAGTAGCTAAGTCATGGTAAAAATACTAAAAAGGTGGAATGAAAAGTAAAGCATACATCTGTCAAAGATGTCATCAAGCGCCTTGACGCGAAAAGCTCCATCAATGATGTACTTCCACCCAATTTAGTTAGCTGGATCAGACATTCCCACTCCTTCTCGAGCTCCTCCGTGTTTGTAGCAGTAAGAACAATCACATTACGGCACTTGATCTACAGAAATTGACCCGTGTTCAGTTCAGTAACCGAATTGGAATGGAAGATGATACTGAAACTTTGAACACCTACCAGTGGCACCGAAAGCTTTTCATGATGCAGTAGTTCAGTAATTCCTTCCGGTAACTGAGCCATCTGAGAAGACAAAGTCAATCAACTTGCCAAGAAACCATATATGCAACAACAATGTAAGGGTAAATCATAGCAAAACGACTCGGATGCTATAATATTTTAGCTATTTTGTCTGAAGATATTATATAAATCCATTAAAAAGGTCATTCTCAAGACAGAACTCACTTCATTCCTGTCACCTGTGCACTGCTCGCTGATCAGATGCCTAAGATATTCCTCAATCTCTTCATCAGGTGCCTGGAAAATCGACTTTATTAGCCTCTTACATTACAACAGAGTGGTGATTACTTTCAGTTACAGATGCATTGAGATATTATGGCATTTATCAAACTGCCTTACCAATAGTCTGTGTTGAAATGAAGAGATACGTACCAGGCGAACTCCAAATGCCTTAGCTACACCAGCCAGAGTAACATCTGAATGCAAAGGACCAACTCCTCCATAAATAAATACCTGCAAAGGCATCGAGCACAGGAGGGAATCAGCCAGTTGAATCTTACCAAAGACAAAACTTCTCTTTGATTTTATGTTCATCTGTTTAACGGACTTACCATATCACAGATAGACCTTTGGCGGTCAACTTCCTCGGATACAGAATCGATCTGGTTAAAGAAACACACTGAAGCGTTAACAGAGATAAGAAACAATCTACTTTCTCTGGTTGATGCAACGAAGACAATGAGTAAAAATCTCACTCACATCATTCCGAAGAACAGAAGTTTGTTGCACCCACCAACCAACAGAAGTCAGCTTTTTACACAGAGACAGTCCTAACTGATCTTCAACAGTGCCAGACCTGAGCTATGGAACATATAAATGGGTTGGAAGAAGTTCATTGCCCCTACTCTAGAGTAAACAATCAAGCAGAGGAAATAAAATAATTACAATTAAAGGAGCCTCTATAATAAGAATTAATAACTTACAGAATCTCATCGCCAACAGCAATGACTGAGGCCAAAAGCACCTCATGTTTTTGTGAATCACTTCCTATGTCATTCTTGATCGAAGCATTTATCTTGACTCTCCCTGCCCTCTCTAACCTCCCATCAGAAAGCAAATAAGCAGGTTTGAATTTCTCTTTGCTGCTTGTGTCGTTAACAGACAATAACGCGTTGGGGACAGTATCATGAATACTCCCAATTGATGTATATCTGTATAGTGAGACACACCATAAGACGATTTGGGCAAGAACTTTTTTAGAAAAGTGAAACTGTGGGGAGAACTTTTACCCCTGGTCATAAAGACTGCAATATTTGACCTTGCAAGTTAGGAGAAATGCCCAAACATCTCTGCATAGGCAACATTAAAAGTAATCAGAAACCAAAAATTGCTCTAGTTTCCAAAATTTCAAAAACTTTTTATGGGTTAGACTATATCATATTATGGCTGTAACTGTTACAGTGACCAAAGGGATACCTGTATGACCAATCCAAAATAGGATTCACCCTCATAAAGGGCGGCCATCCAGGGGAACTTGGAGAGAATTGCTCTTGACCAACCTGAAATATATATAAATAAATCAATGAGAAGCAATCAATCACAATAATAAAAAATTCTCACAAGAAAATGTTTGCATATGAATCTTGAGAAGCTAACCGCAGTAGGATCACCAATACGGACGCCAAGAAAGATAGCTCTGATAGGGTTAGCTTTTAACAATGCTTCCAACCCGGACTTGAAATCCTGGCGAATGATGTCAAGTTGCAGATCGTAACTGCCAATATATAGAATAAGATGATTAGCCAACCAGCAGAAGAAAAAAAAAAACATTCTGGGAGAAGAACTTGTTCTCACGTTTGAGCAGCATCATATGTAAATGCATTGATTTCAGTGAAGGCAGAAGGGCTCTCAAAGTAAATGGTCCGGACTGGAAAACTTGATAGACCTCCATTAGAACAACTCAGCTCTTTCTTATGCAAAAAATAGCCGGCTCTGAGAAGGTGCAGCAACACCTAAAAATCACGATGATCAGAGTCACTATTAATTATTACTCAGGAAAAAAAGAAAAGATCAAAACAGTGGAAGGAAAGAGTTTTAACTAACTTACAGTGGAATCTTTTCCTCCATTGAAACTAAAGGCGACCTCTTCAATACTGCACAAGTGGACAGTTTCAAATAGTGATACTTTTTTTTTGTTCATGAAAAGATCCTCACATAAGTAAGAATCTACATAAAAGCAAAAGCATTGCTAAATCCATCCTAAGAAAGAGGATCTTTCAAACCATGATTTTTAGTAACTAGTATACATTTAAATGAGATCCACCAAATCTTTTGCACTTTAAGCAAAAAAAAATTCTCAACATTTTCAATTTCCAAAAGCATGGAATCCTCTTTCGATAAGAAGAAAAAACAAAGGAAACAGATTTTGATTCGATCTTAGAATCGAAGTGCAAGTTTCTTTGGTCAAAGTTTTAGAAGACAAATAATCACTCTGACTTTTATCTTAAGTAAAACATAAACCAAATCAATAGGAGAAGAGAGAACTGACGAGTAAAGAGAAAGAGCTCTTCTGATGACGAAGATGGCGTTATTGTACTTTGTCCTCAACCTCTTATCATCGCTTTCTCCGATCGCTTTGTCGATCTCCATCTCTATCTCCTGTGGCAAAAAAAAATGAAAAACAAACTATCCAAAATGCTCTCTCAAAGGATCAAAATCTACAAAAAAGAAAAAAAAGTCAAAGCTTTGAAATTCGAATCCAGGAAGAGCTTTGCTCACCTTATTCGCGTGGGAAGTATTATTATGAGATTGCTGCTGGAGATGAAGAGAAGACAACACGAAAGGAGATTTTCCTCCTCCTCCTTTCTCTTACAATAAAAATTCCAACTTTATGGATATTTTATTCCAAAGCTCAATCTTTTATTGGTTGCCACACCCAATTTATCTAAAACCCACCAGAAATCTGAAAAAAAATTGTGATATATATTTTTAAAAATAAGTTTTAAAAAATTGAATTTTGACAAAAAGAAACAGAGAAAGACAAAAAGCTTGCTCTTTGTAATTTTTGTTGCCTGCATGCAGAAAGATCCATTCAGTATTTACTTCTTCTTTTATACAGAGTGCAGATAGATTATACACGGTAATTCAGAAATTTCAAAGACCTTAAAAGCAAAATTAACTCCTTTTATAAAACTGAATTATACCGATTAAAAAATATATTATTATCAAATCGTAGAGACCAATGACAGGAGTAACAGGATGATGAATTTGATCTCAATCTGTATTATGTTCATATACATTGAATCTAATTAATAACCAAACACTTCGATCAAATATAATTATAGTTTAGCTGACTGCATGTGCAGTTCTTTTTTGTCTACATTATACTATACGTAGCAGAAACAAACGTCATTCAAATTCTTTGTAAAAAGAAAATAGAGAAATTTCCTTAGATAATCCTTTTTAGTTTGTTTGTCACAAAATAGCTTTTAAGGAAGAAAATGACCAAAATGTTTTTTTTAGAAGCTAAAAAATTCATTTATATGCATTTATACCCCTATGGTTAACTAATTTGGACTTTAGAGTTTAGAATAAAGGGGTGTGTTTGGGGTTAGGGTTTCAAATTTCAAAAAAAAAATCAAAAAAATCAAAATTTCAAAAAAAAAAAAAAGTCTATTTTGGTCATTTTATTTTTTGAGGGCTATTTTTGTGACAAAAACTTAAAAAGAACTATTTAAGAGAATTGCCCAAGAAAATATTGAATATTCTTTGCGCTTGAATAATAATTTTATTTAGATTAATAAAAGTTTCGTTCTCATATGGGATTAACAAAGAATGGCTATGAAGAAAAGTCATTTTATAAGTTCTCAAAAAAAAAATCATTTTATTTAGATTTATAATTTGAGAAATTTCCTTAGATAGCCTATTTTAGTTTGTTTGTCATAAAAATAGTTTTTAAGAAAGAAAATGACCAAAATGTTTTTTTAGAAGCTAAAAAATTCATTTATATGCATTTATATCCCTAGGATTAACTAATTTGCACTTTAGGGTTTAGAATTAAGGGGTGGGTTTGGGATTTGGTTTCAAATTTCAAAAAAAAAATAATAAAAAATCAAAATTTCAAAAAAAAAAAAAAAAAAAAAATCTATTTTAATCATTTTATTTTTTGAGAGTTATTTTTTTACAAAAACTTAAAAATGGCTATTTAAGAGAATTGCCCTTATAATTTTCTCGGTCAGAAAAAAAAAAGTCAGGGTCAACGTTTTTGTTTGTATGACGACTTTTCTTTGGGCAATCGCAGCCATAACAACCAGTCGCAGTCAACTCCTATCAAGATCATACACGTTTTCTTACTAATCCTCTTCTTTTCAGTTTTCAAATATTTAAATCATGTTTTAAAGAAAAATAACAACATTTCATAGAAATGTTAACTAAACCGTTAGATTATACAGTAAACATCAAATCATGTAGAATATGTAAATGGATTAGTAGAAGACTGCAACTAAACTCTGTAGTACCAAGCAAAGAATACTGAGAATTTCCCTTCAATTGCCTTAGTCGAAAAGACCATCCCCATGCCAATAATCAACCAGAAAATCCACCATTTCCTGCAAATAAGGATACAAACCAAGTTTATAATACTAGTCTACCAATGCAGTAGATAAAAGATGATACTGTTTTTGAAAATGTGTTTGGAGTATTGTTTGTTTGTAGGAGCTCACAGCTAGGGGGATGGGCTTATGAAAGGGAGTGTGGTTGTTTAGAAGCATCTCTTCATAAGTAGCGTTGAAGCTACATCAAAAAGAAAAAAGGATTTTAGGAGTTTGAACATAAGATATGTAATAATAAACATGAAGCGTGAAGATTTCAAAAATTGCTGAGAAATAATTAAAAGGCTAACCTTATAACAGGTTCCATAGGCAACTCTGAAGTCCTTTTAGACGGATCCCCAACCCAATTCTTTCTCATCTCTTGCCATGCAATCTCAGCTGCAAAAAAACAAAACAAAAGGTAACCACAGTTTTAAGTAAGATTCATGTGTGTTTACAGTTTACACATTGTTCTAAAGAAAATTGAGGAGCTATGAGAACTTTAGCCTTAACCTGAAACTAACAACAACCAGTTCCTTTAGTTGTCAAAGAAAAGATTAAACCATGAATTGGGAATGGTGTTAAATAATGCTTACAATGGTTCACAAAGATCTTCTCAGACGCTGTCTCTTTATCATTGCTGGAAACATTGGCAGAATCATAACTGGCTTCCATCGTCAAACTGAATGCACAAAACACAACCACATTATAAAAGGGCTTTTTGAAGAAAATACAAATATACATTATGAAACTAACCTATGCATTCAATGTAATCATATAAACATCATAACACCTTCCTCATATTCTCAACAGCAAGAATTGATAAAACAATAATGATTCTCACAATCAGAGGCAAGGGCAATGCATATAATCGACCAAGAACTCATGTGGAATAGTAATCTCAACCCAAATAATCACAAGGTGATGAAACCCTATAAACTGCTCCTACCCAAATTTTGGAAAAAGACGAAATCTTTTGCGAGAAGATGAAACTGCTTAATGAGTCAAAACCAGGACAATCGAGAGAAAGAGATGACCTTTGCTTTAATGAGCAGAATCGACGACGGCTGAGAGAAACCTCGCCGAGAAAAGATTCCACAAGTTGTCGGAAACAGAATCCTATGGAATTGGCTTTTTCTTCTTTATAAGATTTTTTTTAATTCACTTTATCTATTAGAACATGAGATTATACATTAATAATATCTTAATTAAGTAGCTAATAGCAAAACCGACCTTAGCTCAGTTGGTAGAGCGGAAGACTGTAGTAGTCGCTGTAATCTTTAGGTCGCTGGTTCGATTCCGGCAGGTCGGATTATTTTTTTATCTATTTTCAGAACAAATCCGCTAAGTGATTAGAGGGTTGCAAATCAGAAAAATAAAGGTTATTGCGGTGAGCGTGGATCGAACACGCGACCTTCAGATCTTCAGTCTGACGCTCTCCCAACTGAGCTATCCCCGCTTGTTGTTTATAAGCTGTTTGTTGTCTAGAATAAACTTAAATTAAGTGTGAAGCATTTGTTAACATAAGTGGCTCACACTTCATTTGATTCATTTTTCATAGTTTACAAGTGACTCATTTATCATTGCTTATATAAATGGCATAACTAGAGGTTCTTGTAGATGGATCTCAATCTCGTGTATTCAAAATAGCAAAATTCACATGACCTTGCAACTGGTTTGCTTAATGTGTGCAGAAGTTCCTTGCAAAGGAGATTGGGCATAAGACCTACTAAACCATTCGAACCTAATTGATCTCCACATTATCATGTATCAGAATAGAAGATCATCATTCATAGTATTATAGTCTCTTCCCAATATGTTGCTTTACATGAAAGAAACACAAACACCCATGTGGCCCTGGCTCTACTGAGTGTTGACAATGACAATATTAAAGGGTCTTTTGGGTATTATCTGTTTACTTTTTTTATTTCGCCGCCAAAACCTTCTGTCCGAACCAGAGACTTTGTTTTATTTATTATTTGTTTTTTTTTTCAAGTCTCACATTTTGATCTCTCTCCGCGATTCAACCTCCAAGCGAAATCCCCAATTCCCGAGTCAAGAACCCTAATTTCAATATGGTAAAAGTTGTTCAATTTGGTTGTTTGCTGGATCTTGCTTGTAAAATCGTGCAGCTTTTATTTTGGATTGATTGAATTTATGGAGTTACATAGGTTTGCATAATGTGTTTGGTGCCGCTGTTCCTTGTCCCGCTCATCAATCTACTTCCTCGGATCATCGATTTCTTAATGGTAATTGGATCGTGCTTTGCTTACAATCTTTGAAAGTTTAATTTTTTTTCTTTGATATGGGTATTCGCTTGGTCTCAAAGGAGATGTTTTTTTTTAAAACTTGAAAAAGGAAATGATAAAATTAATGTGGAAGAAGAAAGTTAGCTTTGTTAATTTGTTTTCTTAAATAAATGCATGAGCTGGGCTCTTGGAATGGTTAAAGATGCTAGCAATGTTTAAATCATAGTGTGTCATACTCATACGGATTTTTATTTTGTAGACAGACTGTGTAGGTGATGGTTTAGTGAATCTTACAGTGTTAGTTATCATGGTCTAATCATTTGTTGATTTTTTGGGGGAGCTAATGTGTAGGCCAAAGTGTACGCATGGCTAGGATGGGAGTACAGGAAGCCAGCGAGAGTTCCTCCAGCTTGTCCTTTCAAGCCGAACGACAACAACTCCACCAAAGTAATCGAAAATATTTAGCTAACTTGATTCGTTGAGTCTTTTCTTAGTACTTTGAGAACCAGTTTAGTTCAATGAAAGCTTGGATGCTTCAGTTTATGTTTTACATTGTATTTTAGCACGACATGCCATGATCCATTAGCTTCCATGAACTTTATTATCTTTTAATGGTTGGTTGCATTTGGATCTTTCTAATAACATTTTGTTATTACAGGTGACTGCTGAAGCTGGAAGTGAAGAAACAATAGCTAAACCCGTCGTCGCGGAGGAGAGTGGTGGTGGGGTTAAGCAGGATTGAAGGCTTGAGTCCTCGTTTTCAAATAAAAAAAAGCTTATGTGGATAAGAGAAGAACCTTGTCAAAGAAATTTACACAATTCATGTCTTCTTTTGTTATAACATCCCCTTCGTTTTCTTCAAAGGTTATTATTATCAAACAAACTGTAGAGAATATATTATAATTTGAAATGATTTGTTTATCACAGACTACTCTGTTTATTTGATTTCATCATCACAAAATCTAGTGATAACCCAATATTTCAATTTCTTATCCTCAAATACACATAATAATTTTAAAAAAAATAAAAAATACACTTAATTCTACTCTACCCTATCACCTAATGTTTTCATTAGATAATCTGTCTCTACCCTATCACCTAGATGATTCTTGCAACGACTCCATAACAGTTTGTGAAAAGTCTTGCTCAAAAGTTTTATATTTTTTTAAAAAAGTTTTTTTTGTTAAGATGATGAATGATCAATGATTAATTGGTTATGCTGATGATTAAAAAAGTATATGCCTTGCTTGGGGTGAGTAGTGAAGCTATAGCTAGTTGGCAAGTAATGGGTACTTCTTTTGGCGGCCAAGCAATTCTCTAAACAATTCGTCTTCTCTTTCTGTCTCTCATGACACACAATCCTCAACGCCAAGACTTAAATATGTGATTATAAAATTATGATTCTAACTCTACGATACACTCACAAATATTATTATTAGTAATCTATTATATATTAGTAACACGTTATCAATGAATAATAGAGCTGTGGACAACTAATTGTGTGGAGTTGGATGAGTAAAAGTTGGATATCAATCTATCTCTAATGAACTCATCATTTTTATAATAGTTTTGAAATGTTTAGCCTTTGTCATAAATTTCTTTTTTTAGTATTCAGTTAACAGTATCGGCATAAATCACTCCTCCCCGTTAAAGTTAAACTAATAACTTCGAAGACAAATTAGTTAACACTTTAGTAAAAGCTTTATGAATGATGAAACTTTTTTTTCCAAATTTATAGAATGTTGCCACCAAGTTATTGATATACTACAAGATCCTATAGGACAATATCACTAACTGAAAATTTTATAAACTAAGATGAGGTTACTCCATCACATATTAATAATGGTTTGATCAATTAATTGAGTGATAACAAAAACAATATTACCTTAGAAAGAGGCGCAAACATAGGAAGTGTGATATTATGGGTTTGATTGGTTGCAATTTATTTTGGTATGTTATGGAATAGTGTGGCGTTGTACTATTGCTATATGTTGTGTGTTGAATGTTGTATTTGTGGATAAACCATTAAAGATGGAGTGTAAATGATACAAACATACTTATAAGTTATAATGCATAACAAATGAAGCAACAAAATGTCTTGATATATTTAGAAAACTTAATACAATTATTTTTTGTCTTTCATAATTTTTTTGGAACACTTTTAACACTTTTGGGAATTTTTCCACTCAAATTATAGAATGACACTAAACAAGAAAAAAATGTCTAATAAACTATACATGCAAATGTATAAGTAAGCCATGCTTGTGTCACTACTTCAAGTAGATATAATTTATTAATCAAAAAAGTTCTGCATCCAAATTAAATGTTTGTTATTAGCTAGTAGTACCAAGATATTGGAATTATTATAAGGACGAGATGGAGAAGTTTTCATGAGTGATTAAATTTAACAAATACCAGTTAAACTTTAATTGATCCAAAAGACAAACATAACAAACTTAACCAAATAAAATAGAAAATTAATTTAAATGATAGAAAAACAAGAGGAGAGAAACAAGTGGTTCCAGGCTTGCAAACCAAAACTTCCAGAAAGGAATCCTTCACCAAAAGTTATTTGGGGGTTTGCTTCTTTTCTCATCCTTTCTCTTACCTTTCATTACATATATACTCTCTCTATATGTATAAACAAATACAATCACAAATATATATATAAGACATATAAACAAAGCCCACCAAACACTCTTTGATACTTCTCTCCATAAATACATTTCTCTTGTGTTCTTGAAACACAGCCAAATTATTATTTTTAAAACGGGCGATCATGACAAGTGTTCATGAGGAGACGCAACTTGTACTCCTTCTCAAGGGAAAACGCACCAAACGTCAGCGATCTGCGTCTCCTCATATGAACACAGAAGCAGTGTCCGGCGTTTGCAGCGAGGAACGATCACTGGAGGCAAGAGAAGAAGGAGCTGGTGAAGTCGAGTTCCACGGAGCTACGGACGAAGACCAAGACATGGCGAATTGTCTGATGTTATTGTCGCAAGGACATAAAGCAAAGGATAGTAGTGGCGAACAGTTCTCGAAGCAGAAAATCGATTTCTTGAGCTACAAGAAACCATTGGCTTCTCTAGGTTTAGGTCTAGAGGGTGTTTACCAGTGCAAAACGTGTGACAAAAGCTACCACTCGTTTCAAGCGCTAGGAGGGCACAGAGCTAGCCATAAGAAGCCCAAGCTAGGAGCAACTGCTCTCAAATGCGAGGAGAAGAGATCTTCATCTACGGTTGAAACTGCAGGAGTTGTAGGAAGCTTTCTTTCTTTACAAGTAACTAGCAGTGATGGTAACAAGAAACTGGAAAAGACACATGAATGTTCGATCTGCAAGGCTGAGTTTTCTTCAGGACAAGCCTTAGGAGGTCATATGAGGAGACATAGAGGTTTAACACAAAACGCAAACGCTACTTCAAGTCATGATCAAGAATCTATACGGCCAAAGAACTTTCTGGAGTTGGATCTGAATCTTCCAGCGCCAGAAATAGATGAATCCAAGTTCGTGTTTGCGTCCAAAGATCAGATTATTCTCTTCACTGCCACGTCCAATTCTTTAATTGATTGTCATCATTGATTAAGTAGTTCTTGTAATAACTCTTTAACCTTGATATGTTACACCTCTTATTGTTATCTAAATATTGATTCATGTAATTTGACATTGATTGAATTTAACTTCAAATTATTTCATTCTTTACTCATCGCTTGATATTAACACATTTCTAACAAATCATGGAAATATAAAAGTATATATAGATAATGTAATACTTGACTTTGGTAGAATGATTAAAGATGCTGATGAGGTTTGTTACTTGGAGAGTGGAAGAAGCATGTGACGATGACTTTCATATAAAGTCACTTCGTTTGTTAGCCGCCACTGAAAAACTCTTTCGACACATTTCACTTACGTTTAGTGACGCATGACCTTCCCAACAGCAAAGGGTTAAGCTTTGAACTTATGGAAAAATCAACCTGTTGTAGTGTGTGTGTTTATAAAACTTGCTTAACAGTTTCATTGAAGAAACATTTGATAGGGGTTTATTCACTCTATTATATGATTTTAATACAAATCTCATTCCAGAAGCAAAAGAAGAACATGAATCTCACACATTTACAGAGAGAAAACTAATCATTATGTTACACACAAAAGAGGCAACCTCCGAGGGAAGAATCAGATTTGAGTTTGTAATAATACACAAAGGAATAGTTTTTGTATGAACATGGATATTCGTCTCATTAGCTGCAACATCCAGTTTGAGGAGTAGTCTGGTGTTCTGTTTTCTGCTTCAAGATGTTTCTCTTCACAGCACTTGATCCTTCTTCCAAAAGACTAGGTACCTCCATTATCTGTCTCATTCACAAAACAGTTATATATATATAATTCTCTTCTCCTTTAGAATCGTTTATTCAAGACCTGTTTATGATCTTTAGTACCTTCAAAGCCAGCTCTTCGAAACACTGTTCTACGTTTTGTCGAGTTCTAGCACTACACTCAAGAAACATGCACTTGAGTTCTTTCGCTAGAGCAATCCCTTCTTCTCTGCTAACTCTTCTCTCAGATTCCTGTAATATCATCATTATAAATTAATGTTTCATCAATAACCAAACCGAGAAAAAAATGTTGTGTAGTTTTTGGTTTGCAAACTCACTCTATCAACTTTGTTTCCAACGAGCATCCTAACGCATTCTTGGTTAGTGGAATAAAGCTCAATCTCCTTACCCCACACATCTACTAAGTTTGTAAATGTCTCTCTTCTCGTCACATCATACACTGACATTCACCAAGAAACATTAACTAAACAGTTTAAAGACAGGGAGAGTAGAGATCTCTTTAGTCTCCTCTTGTAACTGAATGATATGAAGGGACGTTACCGAGAATGATTCCTTGGGCGCCTCTGTAGTAAGAGCTCGTCAGTGTTCTAAACCGTTCCTGTCCAGCTACAAACAAGAAAATCAAGAATGTAGCATTAGTTTCCATAAATAAACACTTAAAATCTCAGTAAAAGAAAGAATCACCAACCTGTGTCCCAGATTGTGAGTTTGAGTCTTTTGCCTCCTACTGTCAATTGTTTGATTTTGAAATCAACACCTATAAGAAACCACAAAGCAGATTTTCCATAAACCAAACCAAACCAAACCAAACTGCCAGATTATTACAGTATCAAGAACTCAATCTTCAGACAGTTTCAAGCTCTTTCAGATAATGGAAACTATTGTTTGATCATATAACACACAAAGGCAACATCTTTTCTCGGTATAGAATCAAAGAGAGACAAAGACAAGCTTTCAGAAAGAAAAAAAGTAAATACCGATGGTAGGAGCGAGATCTTCGACAGAGGTGGAAATGAAGCTGACAAGCAAACTGCTTTTACCAACACCAGAATCTCCAATCAACAATATCTTAAACGACAGATCGTATCCACTCTGCCCAGAAGACGATCCCATTCTCTACAAAAAAAAAACAAAAGATTTTCTTGATCTCTCTCACTCGGATACTTGCTTCGATCTGTGAAGAAACTTTACGAGGGAAAGAAGAAGCTAGGAGAAACCCACGAGAGATCAAATCAAATCCAACTTAATCAACAACTAATAAAAGGCGATTTCTTTATTTCAAAATGCGAATCTTATGTGTAGCTGTCTGTAATGCTAATGATGATGATGATGCTTAGCTACATTCTTCTTTCCTCAATTTTATAAGTAGAAAAAAGGCAGAATTTTTATTACCCCGTGTACGATGCAAACCAAATTGAATTTAAAAACAAAAAAAGAAAATGTGATGAAGATTTTATTCTTTACGCAGAAACAGAGGAGAAGTGGTGTACTATATGAGACACAGAAGTTTCGAAGAAGACAATGAACACGCCTGACAATAACCTCTCCCGACACGTTACTTCACACAAACGTCTCTGTTTGGTGGTTTCAAGTTTTCTTTTGTTGACTCGTTGCGTTTCAGAATCGCGGCTGCGTTTGCCCTTTGCGATATTTGGTGGCAGAACAGTTGGTTTTGGTGGGTTGTAAAACGCAGATTCAGCATTATTTGAGAAGACTAGAAAGTACTCGTACTAAACTACAATGATTAAAAGTTTAGTCACCGATGGAACCAATTATTTCGGTGTAAGCACCTTTTAAGTAGGGAAATTATTTGCTAAATACTTTGATTATTTAAACTAATTATTTTTCCAAAGTTGATCAATGAAGAAGTCGGCGATTAGTAATCAGTGGTTGTGGGAGCCAAACGTGGCCTACCTATGCTGTTGTCAGCCTACTCCCTGCAAAGCCCCACCTCCGACCGATACAATGTTCACGCGCAAAGTCAGTGTGTGTGCATTCAGCGATCTCATCATACTGATGTTTATATGTTCTCCATATTTTCCATTTAATAAAAATTAATAATCCAGTAAACTGATTGTTAGTAAAGGACCATTCTATTAATTTTCAAGAATTTAGAATTATGATGTTATTTTTTTCTCTATAATAAATATCGAATAAAAATGTGAGAGTGGTGTCCAAGGTTTTAGGAACACAATGAGTGAAGGAAAAGACATGAATGGTAAAGGTATATTAGGAACCTTTTTCTCTTATTTTCCTTTGAATTTAAATATTTTTGAAATTGTATGTTTATTTGTGTGTGTTTGGTGTTATTTCAATTCATTGGAGGATAGAACTGGTTTGTCGAATTTAACCCACCAAAGTTCCTAGTTGTTGAAGAAAAACGAGGTGCTAAGTTGAGTAAATATCATCTGGAACTTTTAACAACCCTCATATGCCAAAATCTTCTCTACGTTTACTCGTTTCTACTAACAAAAAAATGTCAAATTTTTTTTTTATTAATTCATTTTTCTGTATATTTTTGTCTGTTTCGTATGCTACAAATTATAAATTGGCTTCATATAATTTTATTTCGATGTAGAGCCCTCTATTATCTGAGAAACGCGGCCGTAATATTTAATGGGCTGTTTTACGATTGGGCCATAGACTATAACTTTGCGGGCCAAGCTTCTTTATTAGAGATGTCCATCTGCTCTACAAACGCGCGTAACGTGCACGCTTGAGAAAATTACTGCATTTTTTTTAATTACTATATTTACTAAAATAAAATATGGAAAAACAAGAGTCGTCTCTCTTTCCTTCTTCTCTTTCAACTTCGCTTATCGACGGCTAAGAAAAGTAATCTCATCAGTTGTTGGATTTGCCATGGCCATTGATAGCGGAATGGATCTGCTCAGAGAAAGAGCTTTGTCGATGAGAGAGTCTCTTCAGAAGAGTCAAACCATCACCGATAATGTTGTCTCCATCCTCGGCTCCTTCGATAGCCGTCTCTCTGCTCTTGAATCCGCCATGCGTCCCACTCAGGTCTGTTAGAGCTCATCTTCTTTGAATGTTTTTCCCATCCAGATCTGGATTTTGCTGACTTGATCGGATTTTGAGTTGACTGTGTTTGGAAATCTCAGATTAGAACGCATGCGATAAGGAAAGCTCACGTGAATATCGATAAGACTCTCAAATCTGCTGAGGTTATTCTGTCTCAGTTTGATCTCCTCCGTCAGGTTTGTTTCATTCATTTCTTATTAGGATCTCCCGATTTAGATAGATTTATCTTCAGCTTGAGCGATTGAGCTTGAGCTTGAGCAGAGATTGGATTAGTGTTTAGATTCTTGTATAGTCTCTCACTCACTCAAATGATATCTTATGTGTTAACTAAGTATAATTTAGTAAAATAGCTTTTGTAGATTGTAACACCGAAGCGAGTTAGAATGTTGATCTTTCTATGTGAGAGACCTTTGTATGGATTTTAGATTCTTAGAAACCTAACTGAATATTCCTACTTCTAACTTTTCATGTCTATATCATTATATGATCTATGGATATTAAGGTTTAGCTTGCTAATTTTTTTTTTACTTGAAACCGAATTTTTATTATGCTCTCAATTCATTTCTAGGCAGAGACTGAAGTACTCAAAGGGCCACATGAGGACCTGGAAAGTTATTTGGAGGCAATAGCTCAACTCAGAAAAGTTATTCGTTATTTTAGCAGCAACAAAAGCTTTAAGAACAGTGATGGAGTCCTTAACCATGCTAATAGCTTGCTTGCCAAAGCTCAGTCCAAGCTGGAAGAGGAGTTTAAACAACTGCTAGTTTCTTACAGGTTTGTGCTTTTCTATCTAAACAGGGTTTCTAGAACGCATTGTTGTGTGTTTTTACTATATATGTACCCTTTGACTTCTGGGGACATCGCTAGTTGTGGATTTATGCTACTTCTTTACCCCCCACCCCTTGCAAATAATGAAGAATATTTTTGGGACGAACATAAAATCAGTATCTTGCAATGACATTTTCTTTCCTGGATTATTGGAGTTGTCAAGTGTATTTTTCAAATCACCTGAATTCGCCTTCTCCTGATTCCCCTTTTTATTTATCTTCGATATAATCAGCAAAGCTGTGGAGCCTGATCGCCTTTTTGATGGCCTTCCTAACTCACTGAGACCATCCGCAGACGGTGAGGGTAATGGAAAATCCCACGGAGGACACCATAACGATGACTCAGAAACTGCTGCTTATACACTTCCAATCCTCATTCCATCAAGGGTATTGCCACTTTTGCATGATTTGGCTCAGCAAATGGTTCAAGCTGGTCACCAGCAACTGCTGCTACAAATTTATAGGTGAATTGATTCTCGGCCATTCATCCCTAATGTTTTACAGTCCATTGCCAAATTTTGCTCTGTTATAATTTTGATATCCTTCTGTTCAATCTTTTATGTTTTTTCCCAGAGATACACGTACCGTTGTATTGGAAGAGAGCTTAAAGAAATTGGGAGTTGAAAAACTTAGCAAAGAGGATGTTCAGAGGATGCAGTGGGAAGTTTTGGAGGCCAAAATTGGAAATTGGATCCATTTCATGCGCATTGCTGTAAGAATGCCAGTTAAGATTTGTAATATTTGTAACATGTTACGTAGGATCCTAACTCAAAATACTTTCAATAGGTTAAATTACTCTTTGCCGGAGAGAGGCAAGTATGTGACCAGATATTCCAAGGCTTCGATTCTCTTAGTGATCAGTGTTTTTCAGAAGTTACAGTGAGCAGTGTCTCAATGCTACTTAGCTTTGGGGATGCCATAGCTAGGAGCAAGAGATCTCCAGAAAAGTTGTTTGTACTCTTAGACATGTATGAGATAATGCGGGAGCTTCATACAGAGGTAATATATTTCTCATTTAAGGAGCCATATACTGTAGAGTCTTCTGTTAATTGGAAAGATTCTTCCCTAGCTTCAGCTTTTGGTGGATTTTTCTGATCTGTATTCTAGTTTTCTGTTATATGAGTTTTTGGTACATGCTTGATAAACCTCTGAAACTGTATCTGAATCATATAAGCTAGTGAGGTGAAATATTAGAATACAGGATGAGTCACATTTAATTATTTACCATATGTAAGACAATAGTTCAGTTTGCATAGTTTCGTAAAGAGTTCACCACTCACTTCGTATAGATGCCATATTTAGCTACTTTATTTACTAGAGTACTAAGATTTGGAAATTGATGGTCTTTAACGTTATTCTTCCCACGTAGAGTTCCTGTAAACCGGTTGTGTTTGAGCATTTAATGCTTGTAATAGTCCAGCTTGAACCGTACCGTAATAAACAGTATATCAAGCAGAGAAAAAAACATTGTAAACGTACGTGGGTCAAGCTTGGTGTCTAGAACTACATAACTTATTGATAACCAGCTGGTTTTTGTGGTACATCGTAAAAAGGTGGATAACCTTAGATGGCGCTACAATCTCATGAAATTTGTGTCCATGGACAGATTGAGACAATTTTCAAAGGTAAAGCATGCCTTGAAATTAGAAATTCTGCTACGGGGTTGACAAAGCGGTTGGCGCAGACTGCTCAAGAAACATTTGGTGACTTCGAAGAAGCTGTAGAAAAAGATGCTACAAAGACTGCTGTTCTAGATGGGACTGTCCACCCACTAACAAGCTATGTCATCAACTATGTCAAGTTCTTATTCGAGTAAGTACCGCTTATATATGTACTTCTCCTTCATCCTGCTATTTGCATATTGTCTCTTTCCATGCTTCTGTTAATGATTCATTGATGATCGTCGGTGTCAGCTATCAAGCGACTTTGAAGCAACTTTTCTCGGAATTTGGAAATGGAGATGATTCGAACTCTCAGCTTGCATCCGTAACAATGCGTATAATGCAGGCGCTTCAAAACAACCTGGAGGGAAAATCGAAACAGTACAAGGATCCTGCATTGACACACTTGTTCTTGATGAACAACATTCATTACATGGTTAGATCTGTGCGTAGGTGGGTTCAGTTTCGCGTTTGAAGACTGATCAGAGGAGTTATAAAAACGCATTCTGTTGGTTTTATTGATATCATAAATGCTTTCAGGTCAGAAGCCAAGGATTTGTTAGGCGATGATTGGGTTCAAAGGCATAGGCGTATCGTTCAGCAACATGCAAACCTATACAAAAGGACTGCTTGGACAAAGGTTCGATCTAACTCTATACACAAAAAGTAGTTGTTTAAAATCTTCATAATATGGTTTACTGAGAAACTAGGAACTAAATGAAATTGATATAATATATATATATTTTTGTAGATATTACAAACCTCGTCGGCGCAAGGGTTGACCTCATCCGGAGGAGGAAGCGTAGAGGGAGGAAACAGCAGCGGAGTTTCAAGAGGGTTATTGAAAGAGAGGTAAGCCTTCAACTAACCAAAAAAAAACAGTTATTGTCAAATGTTTGTATATTAATTATCAGAAAACAATATCGATATGTTTGATAATATGATGTGTTAAAGAAATATTGAAAAAATGAAACAGGTTCAAGATGTTCAATATGCAATTTGATGAGTTGCATCAGAGACAATCACAATGGACAGTTCCAGACACAGAGCTAAGAGAGTCGCTAAGACTTGCTGTTGCTGAAGTATTATTGCCTGCTTACAGATCATTCCTCAAACGCTTTGGGTAAAATCTCTCTTACCTGCAAAAGTTTTTTTTTAACATATTCTTAACATCAAAATGTAAACTCTAAAGAGATTTAAACCGATGATCATTGTAGGCCTCTGGTTGAGAGTGGGAAGAATTCTCAGAGATACATAAAGTATACAGCTGAAGATCTTGAGAGATTGTTGGGTGAGTTGTTTGAAGGAAAGTCTGTGAACGAGCCACGACGGTAAAAGCAAACAACCAAAGCTAATTGTTGCAAGGTAAATCTCTGTCCAAACCCAGTGTACATGGATTCTCGAGTCTTCTGGTTTGTTTGTATTTTTGTTTGCATGTGGTTTGTTTAGTAACTGATGAGTGTAAATTACTTTGGAAACGGAGTTGTTCTTTCTCTTCTGCATACGTTCACGTTTTGAAATAGTCATGGCATACGTTCTCGAGTCTCTTACTCTATTATTTCTTGTATCTAATAAAGAGTTAGCACTAAACAGGAAAACACCTTTCAAATGCCCCATAAGGCGATAACTACTAGTAGTATAAATTTTGTTTGGATCGTACCAAAAGAAACAACATAAAGAATTCGAAAACCAATGCGAAAGAAAACAATAAAAAAGCTGACCACAGCATTGTTCTTGAATCGGACAAGACAATAGAGCTCGGTCGACATCCATACTTAAAAACGAAAATAGGAGAAAGAGGTTTATATATTAGTAAAATAATGAGTGGTGAGATGTGTTTGTTGTTTTAAACACATGTTTGGTAATAACATATCTTTTGTTAAGTTTGGTAATGGCATATTCCATTTAGAAGATCCAAATTCTCCCAACATCATTACATAGACTTTCCATTTACATCATCTCCTTCTACTTTTCCCAATATATTAATTTGATTTCTTTATTGTCATCTCTACACCAGTGACAAGAGATACTTTTATTCCCCTTTACATCAATAATCTATACATCTTTTTCCACTATTTCATTTTGTATTCACTTAAAATAACTTATAGAGCTGTATACTTTGAACTCATATACTGCTTACATATAAATGCTAATGCACTGTTCATAGATAGTTTTAATGTTTGTTTACTTTACAGTAATATATAAATTAGACATTAGATTTGTATTCATTTACATATACAATTTAGGAGTGTAGGAGAGACAAAATACAATCTATTATCAACAGATATGCGGTACACTGTTACACTGAGCTGATTAATTATTGCAGAAAAAGAATAGTTTTAAAGAAAAAGTGGAAAGGACACTATGGCTTATGTAATGGGGTGTTTTCAATCACTCTTTTAATGTGTCTCCAAGACCAAAGACAAAGAGAGAAGCCATAAAAACCCTAACAACATCCATTGTTGAAACTCTCTTTCACACAACACCCACATGGCCATCCCCTAAAGAAATGAAGAAGAAGAATCCTCTGATTCAATCAGAAGATCTAACCATAAAGGGTTTTGAGAGGTTCAGATTTTCTTTAGGGGATGGCCAAAAAAACAGAAAAGGTAAGAAGAAAGAAGAGATCTCTTGATTATGAATTGTGTTTTACGTGTGGGTGTTGTCTGAATGATAATCCTCATCATAATCATAATGATAATCATTATATCGTTATGGTGATGATTAGGATGTGGATTATGTGTGAATGGAATGATGAAGATTGCATGAAGGTTGATGAAGACAAGCTTGGTTTGTCTTTTGTTATCCCTCGTATGGGCAACTTCGATCCTTTGGCAAGCTTCGGTTCCCCTCGGAATCAGCAGATTATTACAACTATCTTACTCTATTTTGTGTATGTGATTTGTTTAGTTTGCTTCCAGTTTGGTTTTGTTTAGTGACTTTTAATTTCCCTATGTTTGTGTTTGAACGTGTGTATGGTGTTATAATCCCATGTGATACACCACTCAGGTGTGTTCCTATATGTGTGAGGAATAAATAAAAGAATATTCGGTTTCCTATATATTTTTCAGCTGAAGAATTTATTTATTCGAAATTGGTTACTATTAATTTTTAGATTTCGAACTGGGAGTTTGTGGAAGTACACCTCGAAAATCTTATAATAGTCTCTGTTTAAACTTATGAAAGGAGTCTAAACGTGAGTAACAAAAACCAAGAAATTTATGTTTGCTGTTAGCTACGGGATAAGGGAGTCCAGAACTGTGCAGAGGTTAGCTTGGATAACAAGGAAAGCATGTGAAGGAACTCACCAGCTTTTTGACAAGACCAGACAAGGAGACAAGAAGTGAAAGTGATTGAGTACTTCTCGAGATTTAAGATTCCTTCCTCTCCTCTCTAGACAATACAGAGCTCAGCCAACCAGAAGACACTGAAACAAGAGAACTCAGAACGGAGAGTAACGAGCCAAGGTAGTGTGTGTGAACCGGTAAGAACAAGAAGATAGCTTCTTCTCCCTACCAACCCCAACCGATCAATGCTCTCAGTAGAGTCGGCTACATGACATAGTCTGACAACAATTAAGGCACTTTTGTTTCTTATTCTTCGTAGCCTAAAAGAACCAAGAGCCACTTTGACCCGTATGCTATAAATTATATATTACTAAGAACTCAAGAAGAAGGTTCTCTTGTCTGACACTTCCACACAATACAATCATCAAGTATATGATATGTAATCATCATCATCCTAAATCTTCTTTAGAGATGGAAGTTACCCTACAGAATAAGATGAGCTTGGTTTACTCCGGTTTTTTACGTCAAAGTCTTACCGCGCCTTTTATTAAATCGTGATGAGAAAGAAAAAAACACGTATTAGGCTTCTTCCTCTAAAGCTATCAATGTCCTCTCTGTAGTTGTTTCATCTTCCTTTGTTTTATTTTTCCTTTTACGGCATTCACCTTAAATGGCCCAATATGCTCATAGTGAGATTAGGCTTTAGCAATTCCGTGGGCTGTAACAAACCCATAAGCATATAACAATTAAATGACCCAATATGCTCATTACAAAGAATATATATTTTGCTCATTGTTAACAACAAGGTTAACATTCAGAAAGTATATGAAATATGGAATGATTTATAACATTGTCTGTGACAAGAATCTTTATTTCTTCAAATTAATTACTATATGCTCTTTTTTTTTCTTTAGTTTTAAGTGTTATGTTGGATTGGCAAAACTTTTATTTAGAAGAGGTGATGAGAGGGCTCATGTCGGCTTCTATAAAATAAAATGATTCGAGAGGGCATCTTGTGAGAAGACAGATTATGTTCAGTTATGCTTAGCCTTGGACATAAGATTATTTAAATCATATTTCTTTTAAAAAAAATTTAGTGTTTGTGTTTTCTAAGAAAGTATTATTGTTGTTGAGGCAATGAATATAACCAAAGAATGTGCTATTTTGTTTTGATTAAACCAAAAAAAATAACATCCCAAAGTCAACTAAACTGGTTGTAAGAATTTTTGTTTTTTAATGCATACATAACTCCTATTTGTATGTTATCTATATAAACTAGTTGCAGGCTTAGTGCTATGCACAATGGCCAGTCAAGGAAACAAACATTTGACCATCATCAAAAGTGTTTTATTTCAATCAGGAAATAGAATATGGGAGGATATGGTCTGTAAATTTATAATTTAACCATGTAAGAATGTCTTCATGTTTACATGTATGTAAGCATACTTAGCGATAATATGGATAAATCTATTTATTTCGTTTGTTTAATTCGAATTGCAATTTCAGTCTGAAGCCTGGAGGTATGTGAGCATGTAAGTTCATGCATTCATGTAAAACTTTATTTAGAAAAATGTTAAGATAGCAAATGATGATGACCACACTAATTAATATAATTTTTTATTGTGCCCCTGCCTTTTCTTGATCTTCCTGGATTTCCGAACATTTTAAGCTTTACGAAAACTATAATATGCTAAAGAATACTTGTTACAAAAAAAAAATGCTAAAGAGTGCTAATATGCTTAAAAAATCAGCTAAGCCTTAAGAAAAGTATCAAGCTTTTTGTATCTCATAACTTTTGAATATTCAAGAGAAAAACATTATAGCTTCCTCGAGCGAAGTGATTGTATTAGATTATATTTCTAGACTTATAGTGATTAAAGACCTGCATCATTATTGTCAACTGGACATTAGCTTCATTATCATAGCCTTTTTCATAAAAAGAACTTAATCAACTTCTTAGAAATCTAATACAAATCTACAGCCTGAAACTCAAATCTTCAACTTTATTTTGCAACGAGACATGGTTATAATCTCTACTAAACTCATTAAAATGTGAAAGACACATGTCAACGAATTTGACACGACAATAATCAGTAGTGATCAACATGTCCAGAGACCCCATCGAATTAATCAAAAATATTTATTAAATTTCGTTGTTACATGAGACCCACAACCATATGACATGGGTCCCTTCTTTTGTTCTTCAAACTGCCCAGAGAAAGTTGCAGAATCCTTGTCAAAACCCAAACCAAAAGAAAAGAGAGAAGACGATACAAAAGCTTTCTTGTCTCTCTGTTTTGTCAATTATCCTCACAGGTACTGACTTATTCTTGTTCATAAATGAATCAAGATGATGACATTAAAAGCTCTTCATCTACATATTTGTTTCTTTCATAAATTTTCGTGTTTCTGTTCTGAGTTGTATGCAATAATACATGCCTAGGGTATATAAAAAACGTATAAATTCATGAAAATCATTTAAAATGTCAAAAAGTTGCAAACAATATGAACATGTTGTATTGGCGATTAATCATATTTCCTATAATTCTCAGATATGTGACTGTTTCATAGGTTGTTGTGTTATGTTCCTTAGTCATTGATCTGTTGAAAGAAACTGATAATTTTTTCTTCAATTTTCTTTGTTCTGTTCTGTTCTGTTCTGTTCTTATGAATATGTATTCTCTTTAGAGTTAAATTTTCATCAGGCAGAGGTTTGATCTTTTAAGTTATGTGTGTGTTTTAAGCTGACCTATAAGATATGTGAAGATTATTTTCAGGCTAGTGTGGGATCAAAAGATGTATCTACTGAACTAGTTTACTGGCACTTCCGCGGTTACTAAGATGCTATGTGACTGAGCTTTAAGGTTATGGGTTCATTTGCTGGAAAGTGTGAAATCGTTGAAGAGAAAGAAGACCACCAAAACTCGTTTGCTTACTCCACAAGATCACCAATCATTCCACATTCTGGATCAAGCCTCGTTGACGACAAGGACCTGGAGCGACCGGTACTAAAACTAGGTTACAGAGGGTCATTAGAAGATGATATCAACCAACTTTTCGAGTCTATAAGTATTCGAACATCCGGAATGGTTCCTTCTTACCAACTTGGTGCAACCAGTAGCAGCAGTAGAAACAACATTCCTTTGCAGCGGAATGCTCGATCACCAAGCAAGAGAGTTGCTGAACCACCAGCTACGTTAAAACAGTCTTTGAGAGATTTATGCGTCACCAAGGCATCGGAAACAGCAGCTAGCAAACGGACTCCTAAGCCTAGTAGCAGAGCTGGTGAAGAAGGAAAAGCTGTTCTTGTTGAGTTACTAGACGAGGCTCAAAGCAGTTCAACAGAAAGTAACATAGCGCAGCAGCTACGTCTTCTTAAGATACATTCTTCGAGCCAAAACTCTCTTACATCTTCTTCAAAGCTGTATAGCGATGAGATGGTCTTAAAGAAAGACAATAGCTGGTCTCTTGATGACGCTGAGTTGAGTATGGCGAAGAGGAGCTTCGGTTCACCAAGATCAGTGAACAATAAGACAGTGGTTGGATTGAAATCAGTTAGAAAAGTGAAGTTGTTGTATGCTAATACACCTACTTCCACAATAGTCAACGGCAAGAGAGTGGCTAAGTTAACCAGAACTATTCCACGTGGTGGTGGAGCCAAACCGGCGCTAAAGAGCAAAGATTCCTTGAAGAATAAGAAGAAGGATAATACAGATGTGTATGAGGAAGTAGATGGCTTCTATGATCCCATTGCAAAGGAACTTCTCTGCCATAGATGCCATTTCACTTTGAAGAACACTGCAACTAAAGAAGATTCATCTAAAGATTCCACTGTAGAGACAAGTGTTAAAGAAGGCTGTTTAGATGAATTGGCTTCTGATTTCTCCAGCTCAAGCTATGAGAGCTCTCATGAGATCAGTGCTAATGCAGAAGAGACCAAACTAGAAAAGTTAAGAAGGTCACTGGATTTGATGAATCCAGTGACTTCTCAGGGTTCACTAGGGTTTGACTTCGGAAGTAAAACCCTAGTGAAACCTGTTGAGGAAGATACTCTATCTGGAAAAGAAGTTGATCAGAAAGATTCTGTCTACATGTCGGAACAGAGTGTGGAGATTGGTTCTTTCAGTGAGAAATCTGTTGTAATGAATCCAGATAGTCCTCCAAATAAACTCAGCTTACACGGAGCAGCCACTGAAGACGTCAGTGAAAACTCAGAAATTGAAAACAAAGGTGGGGAACGTATCGGATACAACAGCACAAGCACTAGCGAAGAAGAGCAAGAACAAAGCAACAACGATATAATGACAAGATCTAGCTTCGGAAACAGACCTCACATGTCTAAAGATGTGAGATGGGAAGCTATTCAGCATATAAGGGCGCAACACGGGCTAGGTTCATTGGGACTTAGACATTTCAATCTTCTGAAGAAGCTAGGTTGCGGAGATATAGGAACGGTTTATCTCGCTGAGCTCACGGGAACGAACTGCTTGTTCGCTATAAAAGTGATGGATAATGAGTTCTTGGAGAGAAGGAACAAGATGTCTAGAGCACAAACCGAGAAAGATATTCTCAAAATGCTCGACCATCCGTTTCTTCCGACCTTATACGCTCACTTCGTTTCAGATAACTTGTCGTGTTTGGTCATGGAATGTTGTCCGGGAGGCGACTTACATGTCCTAAGACAGAAACAGCCCGGGAGGTGGTTTCCCGAGCCAGCTGCTAGGTACTTCGTTTCTTAAAGTTTAGCGGTTAACTGATTAATTATGATATTACAAACTATGAGAAATAAGGTCGAGATTGTAGCTAAGTTTTTTCTTACAGGTTCTATGTCGCAGAGGTACTTCTAGCATTGGAGTATTTGCATATGTTAGGCGTTATATATCGTGATTTGAAGCCAGAGAACATTTTGGTACGTGACGATGGACACATTATGGTGACAGACTTCGATCTCTCCTTAAGGTGTACCGTGAGTCCCACGCTTCTAAACTCATCATCTCCTCTCCATGGAGATGCCATGATGAGACTCTCTTCAGGTAGCCGCACAGGATCCAGCTGCATTGAGCCATCTTGTTTCCGACCTAAACTCTCCCGCGGTTCCGGGACCAAGAAGAAAGGGAAACAACACCGTGTAATGATGAAGAAACTCAAGAAATCCGACCTAACCGCACGGTTCAAGTCATTACCTCAGCTGGTGGCGGAACCAACAGATGCTAGATCGAACTCTTTTGTCGGAACACACGAGTATCTCGCACCCGAGATCATTAAAGGAGAAGGTCACGGTGCAGCGGTTGACTGGTGGACGTTTGGGATCTTTCTATATGAGTTGCTATACGGGAAAACACCGTTCAAAGGAGCTAGTAATGAAGAGACTATAGCTAACGTCGTGCGACAGAGCTTGAAGTTTCCTGATAGCCCTAACGTGAGTTTCCAAGCTAAGGATCTTATAAAAGGGTTGTTGGTTAAGGAACCTGAGAACCGGTTAGGGACAGAGAAAGGAGCAGCGGAGATAAAACGGCACGCATTCTTCGAAGGATTGAACTGGGCTTTGATACGGTGTGCGATCCCGCCTGAGCTTCCGGATTTTTATGACTATGGAGTTCCGAATCATGAAGGGAAAAGCAATTACTTGGATTGCAAGGCAGTTGGGGAACATCTTGAGTTTGAGTTATTCTAGAAAGGACCGTTCAGTAAAGAGAGATGCATGCAGAAGCTTCCGTAGCTTAAGCATCTCTTGTCTCGCAGGTTATGTGTAATCACTTTGTGGGGATTATTAATTTTATTTTGTAATGGTTTTGCTAAACGATGTATTGTTAATTGGTTTTAAATATTTTTCAGAATAAAGTATATGAATTAAAATGCGTTTGGAATAATCATTCTCTTCTAGAAACAAAGTAAACAAATGACATCTCAAAACAGTGAAAGAGTCCTACTTTAACAGCATCCCCAACCCTAGTTTTTCAGCAACTTAAAATTATTATTTTAGTAAGTTAGTTTTATATTTAAGTTGTTCGTGTGTTTACAAAAGAGACGAATCATGATGATAAAAAATTAGCAAAAAGGATTATCTCATAAAGATATCAAGGTATATCAATGAAAACCAGTTTCTATCTTTCTCCTATTTTTGTATTTTGTAAGGTATGCACTAAAAACTGCTACTCCCTCTGTATTAATTTAAGTGTAGTTTAAGAATTTTATTTTGTTTTAAAATAAGTGGTATTTTTATTTTTTTAAACAAAATTTAATGTTAATTAAAATTTATGACCAATTATAAAATACTATATATTTTTTTATTGGTTAGACTAATTTTATTTATTACTATTTTTATATAATCAAGATAAATTACATAAAATTTTGCATTTTGTTAATCTTTGTGAAAATAAGTAGATACAGAGGGAGTATTTGAGATGCTCTTTAGACTAATTTGTTTTCTACAAATCTCGTGAAAGTAAAGGTGCATGCATCAGCACTTGTCTCGCTAACAAAGAGGTGTGTGCAAATATCACGTGGTCTACCCTACGCAGAAGAAGAATAAGTTTTGTTTGCAGAAAATATTGAAAATTGGATTGAAGGAAACGAAGTAAAAAAAAAAATGGACGATGGGGAATTGTGAAATGAGGTGGACCCCACTAACACTGATCTTTAAGCAATCGCTGGTTCGTCCGTTTCGCAATTCGCAATCACAAAATTACAAATATAAACAAAACTAAAAAAGGGAAAAAAACATAGCAAACCCGCCACTCGTTTTTGGATTTCGTTCCCAGATTTTTCTCACTTCTTCTTCTTCTTCTTCTAGATCTCAGCTCTCTCTCTCTCTATAGGAATCGCCGGAGAAAACGAAGAGGGGACATGGTGGTGGTTCATGGAGTGTTTCTGACTCCACGTGTTCTCGTCTCAGCCTTCCCTCTTCCCCTCTCTTCTTCCTCTTCCAATGCGCGATCTCTCAACGCCGGTTTCAATGGAAACTCCACCGTCTCTTTCTTTCTGAAGAAACGTCCTCTCTCTCGTAAGCCTACTCCTCTCTTCCCTCTCGCCATTTGTGATTTGGAGTGAGATAACTGTGATTTGGAGTGAGATCAACTGTTCCTAGGATGATGGATGCTGATTTTGTAGTCTTCATTATCCAGATACCTTGATTATTTCCATGTCTGTAGGGAAGATCTTTGCTGGGAATCAATCTGCTAAGTTTGATTCCAAGTCACAAGCTCTCTCGGCCTCCAAGAAACTCTTAGTACCTGATAATGTTGATGATGGTGCTTCTTTGGTGACTGATGATCACAGCAGCGTTACAGAAGAATCACAGGTGGATTTTATCTTGTCATCTGTTTGAGTTGTATATGCAGAGGCAAATTGTTAGAGGTTGAACCTAGTGGTGAGTTACAATTTTGTAAAAGTATTTTAACGTTGAAACCTTGTGTAGATATTAAATTTAGAAAGTCAAACAATGGAAGAGGATGGCACAGTAATAACTGAAGACCAAGCCTCCGTTTCTGTTACTTCGAGTAAGGTCGTCAAGGAGATAGAGGTGAAACCAAGAGTAGTTCCACCACCTGGTAATGGGCAGATAATATATGAGGTAGACCCCATGTTGCGGAGTTACAAAGACCATCTTGATTACCGGTAAAATATTTTTTTCCCTTACGTGCTTCTAGTTGTTTCTTCGTATAAGTTTGTTGAAAGATTGGACGTTGTTGCTACTTTTGATTCCGCTTAAGTATCCTACGTTTTCTTTTTTGTTGTTGTTGGCTACAGCTATAGACAGTATAAAAGATTGCGCGAGGAAATAGACAAGTATGAGGGTGGTCTGGAGGCATTCTCTCGTGGCTATGAAAAGTTGGGATTCTTGCGGAGGTAAATGTTTGTTATGTTTGAAACTATTAGATATTTTTTGTTATGTTTAACGCCACTAATATTCTGTTATAATTGTTTTCATTTGCTATTCCAGTGATGCTGGTATAACTTACAGAGAGTGGGCGCCTGGAGCTAAGGTTTGTTTCTTTTAATTTTTTCCACTAGAAAATTATAGGTTCTTTTTGATAATATATTCATTCCAGTTATGCGCGTGATTTATAACTAGTTTGATAGTTTTTGCTGAGTTTCTATCCTTGCCTGTTTCAGTCTGCATCACTAATTGGAGATTTCAACAACTGGAATCCTAATGCAGATATTATGACTCGTGTATGGCCTATTGACTACTTCGTCACATTTCTTATGCTTGGTAATTTCATATAAAATATAGTGAACTAGAACCGATGATTATGTCATCAAATCTTCTACAGAACGAATTTGGTGTTTGGGAGATATTCTTGCCCAACAACACGGATGGTTCGCCTGCAATCCCCCATGGCTCACGTGTAAAGGTAACTAAGAAGTCGCTACATTCATCCATTTTTTGCCTCCTTCAATTATTTTTCTTAATAAGATTATCACTGTTGCAAACAATCATTTTTAGATTATGGACAGAAGGTATGTTTTTGTACTATGTATATTTTAAACTTATACCAGCACCAGATATAAAAAAAACTGGTGAACGCTTTGGTTGTTCTTGTCACCTGCGTAGGAATGCAAAAAAAAATATTACTATCAGTAGCGACTGCATCCACACTGCCTTAACAAATGTTCTGCTTGTCACGAGTATACATTTGAATAAATAATACATCATGTGGGTCGGAACTTTCTGTGAATGTTTTGTGATGACAATGAAATTTCTTGATATACAAAACTCCAGATTCGTATGGATACACCATCTGGCATTAAAGACTCAATTCCTGCTTGGATCAAGTTTTCAGTGCAAGCTCCAGGTGAAATCCCGTTCAATGGCATATACTATGATCCTCCAGAAGAGGTAAGGTTTTTCAGTCCTTGATAATTATAGTGTGTTCAGAATATAGCCAATGCTAGTCTGAAGTTTATAAGATTCAGATTTATAGACACGCCGCTTGTGTGAATGCAAAAGTCATGGACTACTTAGTCTTGGACGATCCTAAAACACATACGTTTATTGTTAACCCGCAAATTTGGCCATCTATCCTTCCTTATATTATGAACAAAATGATTTGTGTTACAATCCATTGAAATGTGTCTTCAACAGGTAATTTGGCTGTACCTTTATCTTTAATTTATCGACTCCAAATTCATTTACAGGAGAAGTATGTATTCAAACATCGTCAACCAAAGAGACCTAAGTCGCTGAGAATTTATGAGTCACATGTTGGCATGAGTAGCACGGTGCGTGCTGCTTCTTATTTTTTATATAGTTAGGTTTTCTTACAATGTTTATTTCTTCAGTATGGTTATTAAGCACACCAAAATAGATCCAACTTAACAGAAAGAATTCTAAAATACAAAAAAGTATGAATAGATGAATAGAATACTTTTCACTGCGATAATGGTTTTTGCACTTCTCCATTTTCCCCTCTGTGGACATTTTCTATATCACGTGAACTATAGTATACTTGTTATGCAGGAACCGATGATCAATACTTATGCTAATTTTAGAGATGATGTGCTTCCACGTATCAAAAAGCTTGGCTACAATGCTGTTCAAATCATGGCTATACAAGAACATTCATATTATGCCAGTTTTGGGTATTACTCTAACCTGAGTGAATTCTGTTAAATCCCTTAATTTATTGCTGCAAAAACTATCGCCTTTGTGCCATGATGCTATCTGTATCTTCAAGCAGCTAGTAGTACAGGGATCTCATACTTATTGTTGTATCTTACTGAGGATCATGCATGTTTCTACTGTGTATGCAGGTACCATGTCACAAACTTTTTTGCCCCTAGCAGCCGTTGTGGGACCCCAGAGGAACTAAAATCACTGATAGATAGAGCTCATGAGTTAGGCCTGCTCGTTCTGATGGATATCGTTCACAGGTAATAAAGGTTCTCCTGAAAGCAACCAAACAGATACACCTTTTGGTGGTCTACAAGTCATTTAATATAATGAGACTCTAATCTTGGCAGCCATGCTTCAAAAAATACATTGGATGGACTGAACATGTTTGATGGAACTGATGCTCACTACTTCCACTCTGGACCCCGGGGTTACCATTGGATGTGGGACTCGCGTCTTTTCAATTATGGGAGCTGGGAAGTATGTAACTTCTTCCCGGATTTTAACAAAATATTGTGAAGAGACTTTCATTAGCACCTTTAGTTAACAGTCACCTTTTAGGTACTACGATATCTTCTTTCAAATGCTCGGTGGTGGCTAGAAGAATACAAGTTTGATGGATTTAGATTTGATGGTGTTACCTCAATGATGTATACTCATCATGGACTCTCGGTACTTCAACCTTTTCGATAATGGATGACTAACTTCTGCAAAGCTGTTTTTACGTTTTTCCATGTTCCTATCTAGTTTTTCTTTTCAGCTTTTACACTTGTCTTACGTTGGTTAATTGGCTTTGTATTTTCTGGGGTTTTGGATAGGTTGGATTTACTGGAAATTACACCGAGTACTTTGGGTTGGAAACTGATGTGGATGCTGTGACTTATCTGATGCTGGTAAATGATATGATTCATGGGCTCTACCCTGAAGCGGTTACCGTTGGGGAAGATGTAAGTTTTTCTGAATGCCTTCGTCACAACCACCGATCTGTGGCTCTTTTGTGATTTATGCTTGTAAGAGTGTTTCATTCAGGTTAGTGGTATGCCAACATTCTGCATTCCTGTCCAAGATGGTGGCGTTGGATTTGACTACCGTTTACACATGGCCATAGCTGATAAGTGGATAGAAATTCTCAAGTGAGCTTCTTTCTGCTTTCTTTGAAAATGCATCTTTGGTGAACTGAGTAAATCTTACTCTCCTCCTTGTGAAGGAAGCGAGATGAGGACTGGAAAATGGGGGACATCATTTACACGCTTACCAACAGAAGGTGGTCAGAGAAGTGTATTGCCTATGCTGAGAGTCACGATCAAGCTCTTGTTGGTGATAAAACAATTGCCTTCTGGTTAATGGACAAGGTATAAGCGCCATCATAGCTTGTCTCATTTCATTTTAAACAAATTCATACAAATTTACGTGAATGATGTATGTTTGTTTTCAGGATATGTATGATTTCATGGCAGTAGACAGACCATCAACTCCTCTTGTTGATAGAGGAATAGCTTTGCATAAAATGATTAGGCTTATAACCATGGGATTAGGCGGTGAAGGCTACTTAAATTTTATGGGGAACGAGTTCGGACATCCAGGTACTATGTCGTCATCAATTAAAGCTACTTATTTCATTTACCTTTAATACGAAAGAGTACATCTCTTCTTCATCTTCTCCTGCAAATATTCAGAATGGATCGATTTTCCCAGAGGCGAGCAGCGTCTTTCTGATGGGAGTGTGATTCCTGGGAACAATTTCAGTTATGACAAATGCAGGCGCAGATTTGATCTTGTAAGTTCTCATTAAGTACAATATATATATATATATCAAGCTTGGATGTGTTCTGATTCAGAATATGAATCATGTATAGGGGGATGCGGATTATCTTAGATACCACGGACTGCAAGAGTTTGATCGAGCAATGCAGCATCTTGAAGAGAAATACGGTGTAAGTCTCCTTCCTTCCTTGTTAATAAAAAAAAACGTTTCTAGAGAAACTCGTTACGGCAAGTCTGACTTTAAAATGTAAGCAGTTTATGACTTCGGAGCATCAATTCATATCAAGAAAAGACGAAGGAGATAGAGTAATCGTGTTCGAAAGAGGTGATCTGGTCTTCGTCTTCAACTTCCACTGGACCAGCAGCTACTTTGATTACCGCATTGGTTGCTCCAAGCCAGGCAAATACAAGGTATACACACATCTACCTCTACTTTCATAATGACAATATAAACATAATATAATTTGTTTCTACGATTGTTCACCAGATTGTATTGGACTCGGACGATCCTCTGTTTGGTGGATTCGGCAGGCTCGATCGCAAGTCAGAGTATTTCACATTTGTAAGAAAAATCAAAAACCATTTGAATTTAAAGTCTGCGAAATGTTCAAATCTCTTGACCAATTATGCTTCATGCAGGATGGCTCTTATGACGGACGGCCCTCCTCGTTCATGGTCTATACACCATGTAGAACTGCTGTGGTTTACGCTTTAGCAGACCGTGATGATGGTCTCGAGACTTTGGATCCAAAATCGTAAGCAGAGAAGAGAGAGTATGAACATATAATGTCACTGAGAATGTAAAGTCTGTAAAACGGAAATATCTAAAACACTAAACCGGAGATATAGCTCTTGATTAACTAAGAAAGGCGGATTGTAATAACCGGAATAAACCGATGTTAGATGTTGAACGGCGCAGCTGGTTTGTCTTAAAATTGGATAACGAAGCTTGAAAAATCACATCTCTACCGGTGACAAAAACACAGTCCCTTAAACTATCGTTTGGACTTTGGACTATGATTGAAAAGTTTTTTGATAACCAGATCCGATTGTAGATCAATAAAATGAACCGCTACCGGTTTAATTTTAATTTGTTTTGGATGGATAGTTTCGGTTAAGACAAAGTTGTTTCGCCAGGTCACACACCCTTTTGGCTTCCATTATTATCATTAAGGAGTGAGAGAATCCAACGGTCATCGTAGAGCGCATCAGATAAACGGCTCAAAAAGCAAAAAATCTCTGGGAGAAGAAGAAAGATGCAGCCGATAGAGGCGACACGGCCGGCGACGGCGGATCAGAGCCGGCGTCTAAAGGATGAGCTATCGGAGAGTATGAGCTTCAGCAGCCAAATGAAGAAGGAAGACGAGGAGCTGTCGGTGAAAGCTTTGTCGGCGTTCAAGGCTAAAGAAGATGAGATCGAGAAGAAGAAAATGGAGATCAGAGAACGAGTCTTAGCTCAGCTTGGCCGTGTTGAAGACGAGACCAAGCGTCTCGCTTTGATCCGCGAGGTTTGATCTACAAATATGTATATATACAATTAGATCTTACCTATGGTTTTAGGGTTTTTCAGTTGTTTTTAGGTTACAGAATTTTGGGAAAATATTTTTATAAAGTTTTAAAAGATGAACTCTGGCTCTCAAACTTAAAAACCCTAATTGTGAAAGAAGAAGCTCGTTTTCTTGGTGGATGATGTATGTTTGGTGGTTCAGGAACTTGAAGGATTTGCTGATCCCATGAGGAAAGAAGTTACTTTGATCCGTAAGAAGATTGATTCTCTCGATAAAGAGATAAGGCCATTGGGGAATACTGTTCAGAAAAAGGTATTTGTTTTTTTTTTCTCTCGGATGCTCATCAAGGTCACTAAATTTCGAGATACAATGCTTCATATGGACTATAAAGATTTGAAGAATGATTATTAGGATGCTAAGCTGGTGTTTTTGGATAAAGTGCAGGAAACAGAGTACAAGGATGCACTTGAAGCATTTAATGAAAAGAACAAGGAGAAGGTGGAGCTGATCACCAAGCTACAGGAGGTTAGCTCATTATTATCTCACTTCTCCCTTACAGTTTTCTACTAGTAAGATCAGTCATGTGTCATGTTTGAATGAATGTTATAGCTTGTCTGATCGTACCACATGCATCTAAATGGTGTTAGTTCAGTGCTACATATTGGTGTGTTTTCTTTACAAATGATTATCTGTTTCTGAACTGAGTATGCGAATTTCCCATTACCTTCCTTTAGAACCTTACAAAATGTGGATAAACACACATTTCCACCGTAGACTTGTTCCATGAGTTGGGAAAGACTCTCATTGCAATTGGGGGAAGTCGTAATATTACGGTTTTGGATGGGTTTCTAGAGTTGTATGATCCTGACTCTTGAATGGGTTTCACAGTTTTAGAAACTAAGATCAGTATAGAGACTTAGTATACGAACTCGCCATGTTTGGATGCTTTGCTTTGTGTTTTTTTTCTTCTATTACTTTCTTCCAAACTAGATTCAACGCATGATTCTGGGCACCTCTTTTGTAGACATCCAGAGAACAACCATTCCTTTTTCTTTTCTTGTCTAATTTACATTGAAACACTTACGCAGTTGTACTAATCTGTGCCGCTGAATCTAAAGCGTTGTTGATGTTCACCTTGATTGTGTTCTTGTGATGGTTTTGAGACAAGAGAGACTTAACAGTGTCTCTATTTTTTTTTTAATGATTGGGAGTAGTTGGAGGGAGAAAGCGAGAAAATGAGATTAAAGAAGTTGGAAGAGCTAAGCAAGAACATTGATCAAACCAAAGGTTAGTGTTGGACGAGCAGACTCATTTGGATTGGGCTATATGTGGTAAATCCCGTTTAGAGTATTTTCATTGTTCTTCTATCATTCTAGTCGTTTATCAAATTATCACATATATATATATAAAAAATAAAGTAATAGTGAATGGTTTTGAACTCAGGTGTTTCAAAAAACATGTAACCAGTTTACAATGTCAAGACATTATCGATGTGATTCGCAAATTTGTACTAATAAATGTAAAGAACTATGTTTGTTCGTGTCAACTTTTATGCATGATTATATCATGAAGCATCTCAATTCTCAAATCTCTCTTGATCGTATGTTAATGAAACAGTATTATCTATCTTTACACGAAAAATGTTCAATATGTAATGGAACCTAAAGGATATATACAGTATATGATGCTATTTATTCTAAACGAAAAAAAAAACATATTTTCCTTTCAACTATGTTACCAATCAACACGCATGTGCAGACGAATCCTTGAAGACCTTAACTACCAAAAATGTCGGATAAAGCCTAAGTGTTATTTCGTAAGAATGTGAATCATATATATTAAATTAGATTTAGTTTAGCCCAGTTTTAAAAATAAATAAATAAATTAGAATCCAAAGCAAAATGGAATAAACAAACGTTTAGTTTGGTGGAACCATCAACGATGTTTCCTTGTATGAGCATCTCTCACTTTTATCATATCGAGTGTGCATGAATCTACAATAATCAATCATACCTACCACATCTACCATGTTCCAATTTTGAAGCCTATCTCTCCATCATTTAGGAGAGAGATATCTTTGTCTCTAATGTGTGAATATATAGACACATATTTATTTGTATGCTTTATCAGAATACATATGATCCTTTCGCAAATTTTGGAAACTGCTCGAGACATTGATCATATATTGTATTGTCATTGTCTTTTACACAGTATATGTGTGTGTTTCCACTTGTGACGTGTTCGGTGCCGCCTTGCCACAGTTGTATATGCTTTTTAATATAGTTACTTGTAGTGAGATGTGCGTGAATGAATGTAAGATATAAATGTACCGGTCGTGCATGAGCATGGAGGAAAGCTACAAATCGAGCGACACGATCCAAGTCTAAGATACGTTAGGAGACATTGTCTCACAATAAGTCAAAGTCAGAAGCTTTAGAGTTATATAATTGGACCAAACAAATGTTGTCAATAAGTCATGTATCTAAAAATTTGTTGGCGTTTATAGTTTTAGCTATTATTGTATCTTCCACATAAGTTGCATTGGGACATTCTTCTTTTGATCTGCCCATATCTCTTCAATATTCCATCGATCGGTTCAGATGAATAGCCGTATACTTACAATATGAAAGATACAAGACATCTACGTATATATTAGTATATCCAACATATATGGGTTGGTTATACATGCTGATATAAATATCTTGTCTGTTTCCTAATTTTCTTAAATTAAAATAATAAATCATTTTAGTGTATTTTTTAAGAAAAAAGTTGGTGTCTTGTTTCTCGGAACCTTCTCAGAGAAGTAAATTTCACACACTCTTATTAAGATTAATTAACAAAGAAAATAATAAGCTATCACTTATCAGACGCAAAAACATGCATACAAAGTATTTAATACACGTGTGAGATACTGAAAAACTGTCCGCAAAATCTAACAACAAAAAGACTATAAGTTCGCAACTAGAAGAGGTAAAATATTAGTTTTCAACCTTTTCAAAGGTAAATTTTATCAAACGTTAGTTTCTATCATTAGGTTTCAAAATTAGTTTTGGACTAGAGAGCATAGAAAATTCTCAGGTTTATTTCCATATTCTAAATATATTTATTGTCTTATGGATCAAGTATACACTTGATCTAAAACAAAAGACTAACAATATAGTATAATTATTGGATTGAGAAGGAAACAAACAAATATATTTTGGAGGATATAAACGAAAAATATTAAATAAATTAAACAAAAAGAGACAAAAATGCGAAAAAGAATCCAATGAGGAAAAACTGCCACGGCGAATTGGGCACGACTTGTGGACGTCCATAACGAGCGGCTGGACAAAACAGACGACTCTATTTGGCACGTTTGTTTTTTTCATGGACGCACATGAGTCGATGTTATTGTATCCTCGTGTCTTATAATTAGCCTTTTTATATTGACTAAGCTGTACTTGAATTAACTAAACTAAAAGTTAAAAATGATTTAAAGAATTGGCTAATACAGCTGTAAAAAACGAACAAATTGGATTTTCCCACGCAAATGACTTAAGTATAAAAATAAGTATGTCGAAAGTTTGTCTTGATATGTGAAAACAATAAGAATATTTTAAAACTACTTACCAAACACACCAACCACTAGAAGCGCCACCAACGTTTACCTAGCTAGATACAAAGATGATTAATATCGAAACGAATTATTTAGTTCTTTAGATAAACTAAAGATCTACTAGCTAAATCCTTTATTGTCCTTTGGGATGTTGTTGTATTTTACTACTCTTTCTCTGCTTCAATTTTTAAAGAAAAAAAAATATTACAAAATAAGTGATGATTTTACTATTCTAGGTATAATTTAATATTACTTAAAAGTTAAAACTTATAAGTTATAACTAGTTACAAAGTGCTGCATTTTTTATTTACTGAACTAATTTTATTTAGTAATACTTTTATGTAATTAAGATAAGTTATATAGAAACTTATATTTTTAATCTTTGTGTAAAAGATTTAAACACTTTAAAAATGAAATAGAGGGAATAACTGAGTTGACTACCAATCCCTTGATTAATAGGACTGAGTAAAAACTAAAAATAGTAGGAAATTTTCGAACTTTTCTTTTCAAATTCTTAGTTCTGTGGGCATATATAGCTTTCAACGACTTACCTGTAGATTAATTATACAATGTTTAAAAACACTAGTTTGTTAATAAAGAGTTGCTTGCTTTCTATTAAAGTGTTCCAATCATAGAAATGTAGTTGTCTATGCCAGTTAATCACAATTATTAGGATTGTGTTTTTTATAAATAGGAATTTTCTGTATAGCTTATCCAAACATAATTTAACATACGGTTCTATATATTTTTGTATATATAGGGATAGTATATAGTTGTTCCCATATACTCACTAATCATTCCAGGTTTGATTATCGTTTATATTGTAGAAAAAGGTTATGATCGTGACCCAATCTAAAGGTTGATCATCACGCCAATAAAGTCACTGATGTAATAAACCTTTTAATCTTTTTCGTTTGTGGATCACAGAAAGAAAGTGACGTTAAGATTTCATCAACACTCCCAATTCACTGTGATGGACCCTATCTTACAGTTCATTCGCTAGATTACTTGAGATTGCGATTGTTACATATTCTGAATAGCAATAAAATTGTATTATTAAAAAAATGTATTATTTTCGTGCAGATCACAATGGATGAACTCATGTGGTGAGACCAGGACATTAAATATCCAAGTCCCGTCGTAGTAATATGATTTGTAATGTACTTATTCCATGCATGTATATTCATAATGATAAAGTGGAGGTGCGCATAATAGACTTTCTATCCGAATATTCAAATAAACGGTAATATATCTATGTGGTCATACAATAATATATAGTGGGTATTTTAATATTAAACAACTTACAATTTATCTACCACTAAACAATTATTGCGTAATTAAAAAAAATGTATTATTTATATCTTAATCAGAGTGAGAAGTTGAATAATAAAAAAAAGAGTGAGAAGTTGAATAATAAAAAATTACTTTATTTATAGAATAATACTTTTATTTTTTATTCATTACTATAATTTTTACTTTATTTTGAAATAAAATAAAGAGTAAGATTACATATGAACTTCTATACAAACTCCTATACACAATGTACAGTAAAAAAGAATGTAATTTAGCATGAAATATAAAAACTAAACACGTGTAAAGTTAAACCATTTTGTTATGTTATGAATGCTACTTTGGAATAGTTTTTGATTAAAAAAGTTGGAGTAGTTAGGAAAACGAATTACAAAACTAACTTTTAGGGTGGCTGTGAATCATTCGGAATCTCAAAATCTTTTGAGAACAAACATGACTAGTTTCCATCATTGTCCACAATAGGTTTTTAATCATTGTATATGTAGTGAGTTAACTAAGCCACAATGTGTACATCTCTTTTCTCGATTTCTTTTTAATTAAATTCCTTTAAAGAAAATAAATAATATTCATCTATACTATTTAAAACAGAAAACAAAAATATAAGAAAATGGTATTTATTCACTTGTCAACGAATTTATTCAGTAATCTTCTTGATTTTTCTTAAGAAAATAAATATTGAATTTGTTTGTTACAAATCACTTATATATCTTGTAATTAATATTTTATTTTATTTGAATGTGTTACAAACTAAGCAAAAAATATATATTTATGACACATCTGATTTCCTGCATAGGATTCTCTCAACTTGTAGAGATACTTTCATTTTTTTATGGAATAGGAGTTCGCTTATCTCAGATTTTCTTGGGTAGTTAAACGTGTCTATTATCACTGTTTTATGTTTATTTATGCGAATCTTAAAGACCATTATGAAAAGCTGGACCATTTTACGCACACGCAATGGCTCCATACAGTAAAATCTTATTCCTATAAATAACTTTTAACTTAATAATTAACTCAACGTTTCGATGTTGCATATGAAACAAAAACATTGATCCATGCAGTTTACACTAGTTTTTTTTTAAAAAAAAACTTTACTAGTTCTTTTTTTTTGTAACCTATAAAACTTTAGATTGGAGAAAACTCCCCTTTATCAGAGAAGCCCACCCACCACTGAAAGCAGAAAGTGATTGAAGGAAAAGAATGGAAGGCACGCCTTGCTCTGACCTAACATATACATCTGGGAACTATATAAGGAAATAACTGTACTCAACTTTACAAAAATTACCAGTCTCAGAAACACAATCATAGTTATCTATTTTCAAAAAACAAAAGTTACAAAAGGTTATTTATTTTTAAATTAAAGTTGATGTGTTTATGTAGTAGTAACCATCAGGTGACAGAAATAAAATGTCGTACCGCGTCCTTCTTACTGGCAAATCTCTATGCACGAGGAGCATTGTATTCCCTTTTTATTTCACTTGCACTTCGAATTGTAAATTTGAATTCCCCTCGCAGAAAACTTCATGTGTTTTGTTGTGTATATATATAGTTTTTTTTAATAATCAACAAGTTACACAAATAGTCCGTCAATATATTATAATTCATCAATTTATATATAACGTCAAACTGCAAAGAATATCAAACTATCAAACTATTTTCAGTATAGAATCATGATATCATCTAGGGCTGGGCATTTTATCCGTTAAATTTGATTCGATTCGTTATTTGTTTCGATTCGATCCGAAAATTTCGAATATCCGTAACCTTTCGAAGCAAAGCAAATACTAAAAATCGATATCCGTTAAAATCAAAGCAAATCACAAATATTAAAATTTTGGGAAGCGAATATCCGCTCCGATCCGGCAATATATAAATACATGTATATCTTAATTATATTTAAAGTTTTAAATGTATAAAATTATATAATTATAATTATTCTACATATGATTTGACAAATTTTATTTATATTATTACTTATATAAAAGTATTACATAAGAAAAAAGAAAAAAATTATGAAAATTATAACTTTTTCTTAAGTTTTGTGCTATTATGATTATTAACAAAGTTTAAAAAATTTA
>MU106086.1:0-52052 GCA_012274485.2 Sinapis alba | reverse complement strand
CGCCGGATGAGGCAACCGTGGTAGCCACAGGTAGATCGCCGGATGAGGCAACCGTGGTAGTAGGGGCGCCATAAGATTGAGTCAATGCCGAGTCGTGGCATAATTATGGCTATTAGGACCGGGGTGGCAGACAGTGCCAGAGAGAGTGCCAACGAGCTGCAACTCGGATAGCCATTTAGGAAGCTGGGGGACAGTCAGCGAACGTAAGATCTCCCAGGAACCGCCGCTACGAGGAGGACACTGTAGCGTGCACTAGGTCCACTTGTTTTGGTGTCAGTCCTTTGTATGCGAGTCGTCTGTCGAGTCAGTCTAATCATTTGCTTGGCAATGACTGAGTTCATTGTATTGTATGATCGCTAGGTTGATAGAAATGCATAAGAATGAGATGTCTTGAAATGTTAACTTGTTTGATTGATTGTAGTGGCTAGCCAGCCTTCTTTCCCGCATCGAGTAGTGTAGAGTGTCATGCGGGGAGACTGGTCTAGAGTCACTTCACTGAGTATTCCCATACTCACTCCCTCCCTTTCCATTTCCCTGTGCGCAGGACAGTAAGTAGAAGTGTATGGATATGGATATGGGTTGGTTTTCAAAGGAACATTGCGTCCGTCGACTCTTGGGACCAGTATGTGGACACGTTGGGTGTCTAAATTGAGTAGACGCGTGTCCATGACTCTCGCTTGTTAACTCCGGTCGGACGCCGGGGGAGCGGGATGTTACATTTATGCTTCTTAACAAACCAAGATGAATCACTATGTAATAAGCTTTATCTGGAACCATTATTCAGTGGAGAGTATCCATGAAGTTGAATCAGTCCCAAAGGAGTTATGTTTAAAAAGTTATTCCACTTTCTAATCAGGATATTCATGTTTAGCCTGTTTGGACATATGGTAAGTTCTTGAAGCTTCTAATCAAAACAGGATGAATCACTACGTAAGAATCTTGTTTTGGAACCATTATTTAGTGGGGAGTATCCATAAAGTTGAATAAATCCCAAAGGAGTTATGTTTAAGAAGTTATTCCACTTTCTAATCAGGATATCCATGTTTAGCATGTTTGGACATATGGCAAGTTCTTCAAGCTTCTAATCAAAATAGGATGAATCACTATGTAAGAAGCTTTATTTGGAACTATTATTCAGTGGAGAGTATCCATGAAGTTTAATAAATCTCAAAGGAGTTATGTTTAAGAAGTTATTCCACTTTCTAATCAGGATATCCATGTTTAGCCTGTTTGGACATATGGCAAGTTCTTCAAGCTCCTAATTAAACCAAGATGAATCAATATGTGAGAAAATTTATTTAGAACCATTATTTAGTGGAGAGTATCCATGAAGTTGAATAAATCCCAAAAGAGTTTTGTTTAAGAAGTTATTCTAGTTTCTAATCAGGATATCCATGTTTAGCCTGTTTGGACATATGGCAAGTTCTTCAAGCATCTAATCAAACCAGGATGAATCACTATGTAAAAAGCTTGATTTGGAACCATTATTAAGTGGAGAATATCCATGAAGTTGATTAAATCCCAAAGGAGTTATGTTTAAAAAGTTATTCCACTTTCTAATCAGGATATCCATGTTAAGCCTGTTTGGACATATGACAAGTTCTTCAAGATCCTAATCAAACCAGGATGAATCACTATGTAAGAAGATTTATTTGGAACCATTATTCAGTGGAGAGTATCCATGAAGTTTAATAAATCCCAAAGGAATTATGTTTACGAAGTTATTCCACTTTCTAATCAGGATATCCATGTTTAGCCTGTTTGGACATATGGCAAGTTCTTCAAGCTTCTAATAACACCAGGACGAATCACTATGTAAAAATCTGGATTTGGAATCATTAATCAATGGAGAGTCTTTCATGAAGTTGAATAAATCCCATAGGAGTTATGTTGAATAACTTATTCCACTTTCTAATTAGGATATCCATGTTTAGCCTATTTGGACATATGGCAAGTTCTTCAAGCTTCTAACCAAACCGGATGAATCACTATGTAAGAAGCTTGATTTGGAACCATTATTCAGTGNCCCTTTCCATTTCCCTGTGCGCAGGACTGTAAGTAGAAGTATACGGATATGGATATGGGTTGGTTTTCAAAGGAACATTGCGTCCGTCGACTCTTGGGACCAGTATGTGGACACGTTGGGTGTCTAAATTGAGTAGACGCGTGTCCATGACTCTCGCTTGTTAACTCCGGTCGGACGCCGGGGGAGCGGGATGTTACATTTTCTCTTGTGTTTAGTTTGATCACTTTGTTTTGTTTTGGATTAGAACTTCTTATACATATTCCTTTTTATGAACTTATATTGACAATTTTACTTCTTGTCTCAAATTCTTAAAAGTTTTTACCTTTTCGATATGAACAAAAGTTAGGTTCATCCTTTTTCGATATGAACAAAAATTGAGCACATCTCTTATCACCAATCAAATTATTATAATAAAAAATATATTTTTAAAAAAAAAAAACTAAAACAATAGAAAAAAATTAATGATGCTAATTTTAACGATGCTAAAGCCGCTTGCTAAATCATAAACTCTAAATCATAAAACTTAAGTCTAAACCCAAACCCTAGATTCTAAATTCTAAACCTAAACCATATACCCTGGATCCCAAACTCAAATCGTAAATCGTAAACCCTAAACCCAAACCTTATACCCTAAAGGTTTGGGTTAATATTGATGTTTTTCCTTTAGGGTTTAAGGTTTGGTTTTAAACTCTAGGTTTGGGTTTAGGATCTATGGTTTAGGTTTATGGTTTGGAAAAGTCATTTATCTTTCAAAAAAAAAAGTCATTATTGTATGCTTACCAAGGTTCTCGTTTGCAGGTTATAAAAGCCTAAGGAGATTAAGAAAGCTGGAGATTCTGGATTTATCTTTCAATGAATTCGAAAACAGCACATTTTCTTTTCTTAAATCTGCTACATCACTTACAACTCTTTTTCTTCAGCATAACTACATGTTTGGCCCTTTTCCTGCAAAAGGTATGTTTTTTTTTTCTTTTTCATTTATACTAAGTGGATGCACAAGAAGGACGACCTTACCATTAATGATATCTCTCTGTTGTTAGTTCGATTCAACAATAATTATAGTTATTGTTATTTTAACTTTAAGACTGATATTTGTTGGATTTGCTTTCAGACCCGAATGGAATCGGATTTAATGGCTTCATATATATAACATTCTTACGATTAATCTTTAAACTCATGATATTCGTAGGTTAGTTGCTTATATTTGTGTTGGGCTTTTTTGTTTGGCAGAGTTATCTTCCTTGAGGAAACTAAAATATCTGGATCTAAGCAGTAATGAAGTTTATGCACCAATGGGACTGCAAGGCATGTTTGCTCAAATTTTTAGCAATATTCTGGTTTGCTTAACATTCGTATAAAGAAAGAAGAAGAAGGATTTCTAGTTTGCATTTTATCCAAAACAAAATTTTCTCGTTTGCAGGTTATAAGGGCTTAAGAAACTTGGAGATCCTGAATCTCTCTTTTAATGCACTCAACAACAGCATATTCCCATTTGTTAGTGCTGTAACATCACTCACAACTCTGTCTCTTGGGTCCAACGAAATGGATGGCTCCTTTCCAGCTGAAGGTGTATTTTTCATTTCTCTCCAGCATGGCCTATTCTTAGTGATGCATATTTTGTTTAATCGATTATATTGTATCATTGTGGTTTATATTTTTTTACGTCTTACACCAATTTGTAAGATTCTTGTTTTCAGAACTTAAAGATTTGGCAAACTTGGAACTGTTGGACCTTAGTGAGAACAAATTTAATGGCTCCATATCAATGCAAGGTAGCTCAAAACTACTATCAATATAACACTTTTTCTTTGGGTTGTGCCATTATTTTCATAGGTAAAGTTGGTTTCCTTTGTGTTGGTTTTATCTTGTGGAGATTTATCTGCGCTGAGGAAACTAAAAGCTCTGGATTTAAGTGATAATAAATTTTCTGGCTCAATAGATTTTCAAGGTATGTCTAATCCTAACATTTAGCTACCTCATTAAAACTTGGGGAGAATTAACGTTCACTCATATGTATCACAATTTTTTTTTTATTTGCTTATCATAGGGATTTGTGAAATGAAGAATATGCAAGAGCTCGATCTCAGTAACAACAATTTTGTAGGTCAATTTCCCTTATGCTTAACTGGCTTGACTGAACTTCAAGTTCTTGATCTCTCATCAAACCAGTTGAGTGGGAATGTGCCATCTTCTCTTGGTAACCTTGAATCACTCAAGTACATATCGCTGATAGATAACAACTTTGAAGGCTTCTTCTCCCTGAGTTCGATTGCCAACCTCTCAGAGCTTAGGCTTTTCAAACTTAGTTCAAGATCTAATTCTATTCAAGTAGAGTGTGAAAATTCTTGGAAGCCAACATTTCAAGTGAGTGTTATTGCACTGCCATCTTGCAACTTAGTAAAAATTCCTTATTTTCTCCTATACCAGAAGGATTTGAGCCATGTTGATCTTTCTGATAATAAGATAGCTGAAGCTTTTCCTTCCTGGTTGTTGGAGAACAATACTGAACTCCAGGTTTTGTTTCTACAAAACAATTCATTTACGAGCTTTCAGCTACCAAAATCTGCTCGTAAGCTGCTTTTGATGGATGTGTCAGCTAATGAGTTCAACCATCCGCTTCCTGAGAACATTGGATGGATATTTCCTCACCTACTGTATTTGAAACTAGCACATAACGGTTTCAAAGGAAACCTGCCATCTTCCCTAGGTAACTTAAAAGAGATTAAATATCTGGATATGTCTCACAACAGCTTTCAAGGGAAGCTACCAAGAAGTTTTGTGAAAAGATGTGACAGCATAATTTTGTCTCATAACAAACTAAGTGGAGAGGTCTTTCCGGAATCATTAAACTTCACTGGTATATTTGAGTTGCTTTTGGATAACAATCAGTTTACAGGAGAGATTGGACAAGGTTTGCGGAAACTGGAAGACTTGTATGTGCTTGACATCTCGAACAACAGACTCACAGGTGTTATTCCGAGATGGATTGGCGAAATTTCAACCTTAAATGTGCTAATGATTTCAAACAATATGTTGGAAGGTGAGATACCTGCTGCTTCCTTGTTCAACAAACTCCAACTTGAGCTACTGGATCTCTCTGGAAACATGTTATCTGGAGACATACCTCTGCATGCCAGTTCTACATTGCCAAATATTGTACTCCTGCAAAATAATCATTTAACAGGAACTATTTCAGACTGGCCATCGTGGGGTCAAGTACTTGATCTGAGTAATAACAGATTATCTGGGAATATTCCAAAATTCCAGAAGTTCCAAGACAGCCGTATAACTCTTCTTCGAGGGAATAATTTTACAGGCAGTATTCCTCGCCAGGTGTGTGATCTAAGGAACATTCAACTTCTGGATCTTGCTGACAACATGTTGACCGGAACTATACCTTCATGCCTCAACAATACATCATTTGGTTTGGGGAAAGAATCATATTATGATTACAGCAGTATGCCCTCAGATAGGTTTTTCTTTAGTCTTTTCTCTCCTCAAAAGGACTTCGACATAATCGGGGGAAGTGGTATATATTACAAAGCTCGTATCGCCCTACAACCTTTTATGCTGCCCTACACGGCAACCACTCTGATTAAAATTGTTTTTGCAACAAAACACCGAGATATGATTCCTACATAGGTGGAAATCTCCAACTATTGTTTGGAATGGATCTTTCAAAGAATGAGCTGAGTGGTGAGATCCCAGTAGAGCTTGGAGCTCTTATGGAACTACAAGCTCTCAATCTTTCTCACAACAAGTTATCAGGAGTTATACCAGAAAGCTTTTCAGGTCTAAAGAACGTGGAAAGCCTTGATCTTTCCTCCAACAGGTTACAAGGCTGGATCCCATCACAACTAGCAGAGCTGAGCAGCCTCGAGGTCTTTAATGTCTCACTCAACAATTTATCAGGATCCATTCCACAAGGAAGACAGTTTAACACCTTTGATTCACAAAGCTTCTTAGGTAATCCTTTTCTATGTGGACAACAAACCAACACAAGCTGCGGAGGTAACTCAATCCACCCACCAGATAATGTAGTAAAAGACCAACAAGGCACAATCGACATGATATCTTTCTACTGGAGTTTGGCTGCAGCTTATGTCACCATACTTCTTGGATTATTCTCATCTCTTACTTTTGACTCTCCTTGGAGCAGATTCTGGTTCTACTTGGTTGATGTTTTCATCCACAAGATGAGAAAATTGTTGTCGTAAAACTAATTAAGGTTGGTGCCAAATCTATATGTTGCTCTTCTTCTCAAAAACTTCCTGCTATGTTTTACAGTGTTTGGTTCTTGTGTACCGTCTCTGTCTTTGAATAAATGTAATGTCAAAACATATTAATAAGTACATGTTTGGAAATATGGATAAAAGTAAAAAATATATATTGTTGTTTGGAAATATTCAATGAATAGTATTATATTTCAAAAAAATAATAATGAGTTTAACTTGAATCATAGATTACTATTACTCAAAGTATAATTAATATTTATTTTGGGATTTTGTATGATTGTTATTAATTTGTTTAGGAAAATTATTACAATTATTTATAATTTCATTTATAAATTAATGGGCTTAACTTGAATCATAGATTATTATGACTCAAAGTATAATTAATATTTATTTTCGAGAAAAAATTAATGGGCTTAACTTGAATCATAAATTACTATGATTCAAAGTATAATTAATATTTATTTTGAGATTTTGTATGATTGTTATTAATTTGTTTAGGAAAATTATTAAAATTATTTATAATTTTATTTATAAGTTTTTTGAATAAATAAATAACAAAACATAATTTATTTATATAATATATATTTTGTATTGTTATTTTCTCTTTTCGTATATTTTAAATATATATCCCAATATTTTTTAATATATAATTTAACAAATACAATATAATTATATAAGTGGTCTATTTCATGATTTATTATGCATATTTAAGAATAATATGTTATTATTGAGTTAAAAATTATTAAATTACATATTTGTAAAATTCTTATTATAGTTTACCGCTTATAATATTTTATGGACACTCATGTTACACAACACAATGATCAAATATATAATTTAAACAATAAACAAAAGTAGTTAAGATAGAACCATTAAATTTTTATTTTTTAAAATTTGTATATATTGAAAAACATGTATCCATACAGTTCCCGAGTCAAAATTTAGTTAATGTTATGTCCAAACAAATGTGGTTTGTTCAATAAATAATACTCCCTCCGTTTCAAATTACTTGTCGTTTTGAAGTAGAATTTTTGTTTTAAAATAAGTGTCGTTTTCGGTTTTCAATGCAAAATTTATTGGTAATATATTTTACTCTATTTTTCTATTGGTTGATATATGGTTAGGTGTATTGGTAATAGTGTTTTTATTTTGAAAATATGTAAAATTAAATGTTTTCTTAATTTGTGTGCATAAACCTAGAACGACAACTAATATGAAACGGAGGGAGTATATTGAACAAAAAAAAAACACATGAGCCAAGAGAATATACATAAGATTCAGAGAACTTCCGTACGTTGATTATTTTCTGCTTTCGTGCATTCTCTCACTCTATACTGATTTACAGCTCTTTTCCAAATAACCATCTCAAGTACTTCAGTTATTACATAACACACCATATGACTATTATCCTGCTGTATAATACTGAAGAACCAAAAACAAGCATGTGAATCAGCAGAGCACAAGAAAAGACCATATAGTATATTATAATTAGTGTTTCTTCAACAGCCTTAGCTACTGGTCTGAGAAAAGCGTTCTTCGTCTTCCTGACTTTGCTTGCAAACGGCTAGTTTCTGCATGCACGATCTCATTCACCAGATCCTTGAAAACAAGCCTCTCCACATCCAACACCAATCCTGAGATTTCTCCACTAAAGTCTACCCAGTTACCAGACCGAATCATCACATCTTCTGCAAGTATACTCTTCAGGAAGTCGTCTTCTTCCTCCAATAAGAAGTTTTCAGATCTCTTTGTGGCTTGTCTTTGCAGTGATTCTATATCTGAACACAGCTCTTTCAATAGCTGTTGCGCGCTCATGGCTTTCTTAGCAGATGACTTCATCAACGGATTCGTTGTGGCTTCAACCGATGCTAGCTTCTCCACAAGAAGTTCATTAACGGTGTCAAACACAAGTTTGCGGTTGAGCTTCTCCTTGCTTAGAACCTTGCTTTCTTCATTGTGTAGCAGCAGATGCGTGTTGCTGCTTCCCTTTGTCTGCTCAAGAACAAAGAACAGCTCTGGGTTGATCGGATGGCCTGAAGGGTGTAGTTGAAACGTTGTTAATCCTGAGCCAAGATCTCGGAGCAGAAGACCTGAGGCTAATAGAATCTCTGAGATGTATCTGTGATCGGTGTTAGGATCTGCGGTCTCACAGAGGGAAGCAATGTAGTCTTGGTTGGCTTCATCATGGGTAGAGTTCAGACGTCTAAGCTTTTGAACCAAGTGCTCAACGTTCTGAAGCTTCTTCCGGTTTATCTCTGGCGAAAAGGTTGATGTTGTTTCAGAGAAACTGTACGCTGGATTCCACTGGTCCTCGCAATGTTCATCACCAGAGTCATGAGCAACAACATAACCTAATGACATGATCAGTTCTGAGTCAGAAAGTGGAAAATACTGAATATCCAATTCCAAAATAAACAAGCTAAAGACAGATCTTCAGTGTTGATAGACAATAAGAACAGTAGAGATACATTATGTTTACTACCTTGTGTCTTCATAGGAGATGGTTCCATCTCTCTGTAAATTGAGGTGTCAAGAACAGATATTGGACTTGGATGTTCCAAAGCAACAAGTGAAAGGTTTGCTGAGGATCCATCTTCACTAAACCTTGCACTGGATTTCTGAAAACAAAACAAAAACAAAAACTTGTCAGAAACTTTCACACCAAACACTTATTAATACCAAGGAGCACAGAACTCACATTCTGCAATAAGTTAGAGACTACAGCTTTGGCTGCCTCGATTACAGATTGACTTTTACCACCATCTGCTTGTTCTACACCAATGGCAGCTTCTGCTTCAGAATGTGTACACATGTCATGGCTCGACGTCCTAGATTCATTGCTCCCTTGACTAACTTGGTCATCATTTTGCTGCAAACTCTTCTGAGCCTTGGGTCTACGTCTGCCGCCAGGAGAAGTAGACTCAGCGGGTTGTCGGTTTAACGGTTTCCTTGATTTAGTAGAATCAGATGGAGGGGTTGGTGGCCGTGAGCGTTTGTCATGCTCAACCTTTTTCTGCTGCAATCTTGGACTTACAGATCCTGAACTCTTTGAAGCACCACTTTCTTTGGAAACCTGACGAGGCTTTTTTGAAGAAGACGACTGCACATTTCTGCTTTCAGACTTCTTATCAACAGAGCTGATAGATGATTCAGCTCTTCCCTTTCCAGGACTGTGGTCTTTTGTCACACGTTTAGTACTTGTTGAAGCTCCTTTATTATCAGGTTTCTCTCTACGGATCTTATTAAGACCACCAGATAGACTGTGAATTGGGATAAGGGATGACGCAGGGATGCCAGCCTTTTCAACAAGTTTGGCAGGTTTCATTATCACAATCGGAGATTGATATACCTGAGAAGACGGGACTCTCGTTCTGGATGGCATCTCTTGGTTGGAAGTTGCTCTTTCATAGTCTTTTTGAGCTGCCAAGTTTGAGGGTTGTGGTTGTTTCTCAGTATCTAGGTAAACCTTTGATTGCATAGCCTCTAATATTTGTTTAAGAGCTCGCAGATCTTTCCCTGAATCTTTGAACTCAAGATCGTTCAGTCTCCTCTCCATTTCACTGTACACAGTAGGAGAATACTTAGGCCCTTCAGGCTGTGCTGCTTTCACAGGCTGCTTCTGCAGAACTCTGTTTCTCTCAGCTTGCTTCCATGGAGCTGGCTCAATGGGAAACCTTGAACTTGATAGAGGCTTCATGACAAAATCAGAGTTTCTCCATCTTGGAGAAGACGGGTCCTTCCCCAAGCTTCTTGGTGAGCTAGGAGAGAACCTTATTGTACGGTTCAGGTTTTTCTCCCTCAAAGATCTTGAGAATGGATCGTTGTTGTCGTCAAAAGTGTTCAAACCAAGCTTGTGGATGTCTCTACTCACTGGAGAACCTGGCAATGTCTCCAAGCCCATGAGCTTTGCAACAACACTTGGAGGCCGTTTCTTGTTGCTGCTTGAACTCTCAGGAAGCTTACCTTGTTTAAGATCATCAATGGAGTATCTCACCACTCGTTCTCTACTATCCAGCGAAAGCCTAGGCAGCTCTTTCAACTTCTGTCTAGATTTCAACGTATCATGAGAATCAACAGAGTAACGTGCTGGTGCACCCTTTGCTCCAACCTCATTATAATGTTGAGGTGTTTCTCTAAGTTTAGCTAGAAACCTGAAGGACTCATTGAGATCAGCAGGTGTGGATTGTTTCAAACCATAAGGCCTTGGAGAATCCTCTCTTCTGCTGCGTCTAACTACTTCCTCTTTGGTCATAGGAGTCTTAAGCGAAAGCCCTCTGGAGTCTCTATACATAGAGTCTCTCACAACATCTCTGAGGTCAAATCCTAGCTGTGAAAATCCATTCCCTTCTGCCATCTCAGAGTCACTTGTAGGAGATTCAGGAAAATTGGCTTGATCATAGGCAGAAGCTTCAGGCTGGACTCCTCTATTCAACTCAGGAGATGATGGAGAAGACGAACACGAAGATGAGAAAGAAACCCTTGATGATTCCGTTGAAACCCTTTGCTTCTCTTTCACATTCCCAACATTGTTTGCATCCTGAAACTAAAATACAAAAGCCTTAGGATCTTACAGAAAACATCTGTTCAAATGAAAACCTTAGAGCCTTGACCTTAGAGTTAACTTACAGTATCTTTTGCTTGATAAAATGTGTCAACAGAGTCTCTCTCAATATTGATACTATTGACATTTCCATTACCTGCAATAAACAAGCTTGAGGATCATATCAAAAGTCTTAAACAAGGAACAACCGATGAGGCATTGCAAGTCAAACTGTTTATTTATCACATTTGGTTGGAAACTTGATGAGCCTAAGGTTAATAAAAGTCAAAATCTACCAAGAAAATAAAAATCTAACCAAAAGATTTGGCAGATCAACACCATTGAGAAAGGAAACATTACAAGAAATTTAGATCTTTGATAATGTAACAAGAATTGGTTAACTAAAGAAAATAGAGAAGAAAGGAAAGCAAAAGATATGAATTAGAAATTACATAAGTGACCATCTCTACACCAAGTCAACGACCAGAACAGAGTGTTAAAAAAATAACAGATAATTACCTAAAGTAAGACTCTTTCGCCGGCCTGTGAGGACATGGTGACGGTCAAAGATCTGAAAAATACCATTCATACATCCAATTTGCTTCTGCAGATCTGCACTATCATCTGCCAATGAATGCAGAAGCTTTGCAGCCATTTCTACAGATCACAACCCAAAAAAAGTTTTCTTCTTTTTGGCTTAGAAGCTTTCTTCTCTTCTGCGTTGTGTTGTGCTCTTCCCTTTTATTGATTTCCAAAGACCCTAACTTTTAGCCTCAGTGATGACTTTTAAAAGCTTTCTTTTTCTTTCTCCATCATTCAACAGTGACCACCATTAAAGCCATAACGAGAATGATGCAACCTTCCATAATCATTTAAAACTCCAAAAATTCAGCCTTTTCTCTTTGTAGAAAACTTGAAAGCCGTTCAAGATCTCAAAATTAATTTTTTTTTTAAACTAATCTTTTTAAAACAGAGTTTTGAGTCCCACACCTACAGATCTAAAAGGAAAGCAAAAGTTTCCACCTTTATTACAGAGCTAGATTCTCAGATTCCACTCAAGACAAAAGGAAAAGGAAGAAAGATGAAAAACCCTTTTGGTAATTAGATCTAATCTTACAAGAAACTAACTTAGAAGATGAAAAGACACACTAGAGAACATGTGTGACCCTTTGTCTGAATAAAAACAGTGTTAAACAGAGAATGTACCTTAAAAATTACAGAACCAATGGAAAGAAGAAGAGTTGCAGATGAAGAGAAAACAGCCAAAGGAAGGAGAAGGAAGAAGAGGAGATTAAAGAAAGGAACAAAGGAATCTCACTACAGATCCAAGAAGAGACTAAATGTTCCTCTCTCTGTTTGTACTTACTGGTAACTGCTCAGAGAACAAACCGGAAATACAGCCACATAATGCTTATTGGAAAATGGAAGTATTCTAATTCTTTTTTCTATTCTTTTTTCTAAATAAAATGTAGATAAAAATGTTAGTAAAACAAAACCTACCTCTCTGCTCTTTAGTTTTCCCAAAGCCCAAGAGATTTTAGATTATTTTTTGGTAGATTATTTACTAGATAATAAAAATAAATAAAAACATTGGAAGAGAGGTGTGTGGAGATACAGAGGCTCTCCATCTAGCAGAAGCATGTGAGGGAAGTTGATCTGGTTTGACTTCCCTATCAATACATGTGACCTTTGTGTCAGGTCATCAAGATATCCACATAATGTTTCATTTCTTTCATTTTCTTTTTTACTTTTAACCTTAATTTCTTGTTTTTTACTTTTAACCTTAATTGCTTGTCACCAGCTTATGTATTAAACAGACCAGATTTGAGACTAGAAACTTAGGAAAATGTCACAGTACCAAGGTCCATAACTGACACCATTTTCTTTAAAATCTATGTATAAATCATCTCATTGAGGTTGTTTACCACTGAGCAAATGAGATTTTGTTTATGAACCATATATCAAAATCCACAGTTATATTTCATCTTAGCACTAATTTTGGTCACTAATTAAATGCAAGCAAAAGTGTTTCATCTTTCAATCTAAAAGTTAGAGATACAGACATACAATACATGAATCTAGTTAGAAAAATATCACAATAATTTGTCATCAATTTTAGCCGGTGAGGTCACGGAATTGCATTTAATACCCATCCGCAAAGGTAAGTAAAACAAAACAATGTGTAACCAAGTAGAACACATTAAACATCTTCCCTAGTTGATGTTTCATGTAAGAAGTTTTCCTTTTCTTCTTTCATTGAAATGAAAACTTGTCATTTTCTATGTTCCCTTTTGCTTTATATATAGTTGTGTTTCTTGACGTCGAGATGTCCCCAGTTTTTTCATCTCACCACCTTATTCTCGTTGTTCTTTTTCTTGTCATTTTCAGCTCATATTATAAAAATGTAATAGCAATATAAGTTATAAAACCAATTTCTTTATAAAACGTTGTCACTTGAAAGCATTAGCTTGAAATGGTTCAAAAAGAAGACTATTTATTTGTTATAAAAATTAATTTACGGCTCAACTTTACAATGATGAAATATTTTTTGTACGTCTCGAGCTGTAATACTCAGAAGATATAAAAAGTCTTAATTATAGTGCAATCATTTTTTATAACACAAAACTGCTGTTTTTTTTTTCCTAAAGTGGAACTCTTTCAATTTTTGTATTGGTTGTATTGCATGAAACTGATTAAAAGCACAACAATTATAAAATATAAAGTATTATAAGAAAGTGTAATTTATATATTTTATATACATTTACTAAATATATTAATTAGTCGCGAAATTAGTTGGAGAGTACATGCTTTAGTTGTTGGGTTGCCAACGAGGACAATTTGGATTTTTCATTAACCTGATCTAGTATTTTTGAATTTGGAAATCATTTTGACTTTTTAAAAAAATATATATAGATATCCCAAAAATATGCATATATATATTATATATATTATATATATATATATATTCTTATAAAAACAATGCCTGTTGAAAATTGTAGGATTTTTTACCAATAGGAATGGTGCAAGAAAAATCATTAAAAGCAGTTTTGTTAAATAACAAAAGTATTAGACACACGTCAACGAAATGGTAATTATCATATGATCATCAGAAGAATAACTACGGCTGGTAATATGATTATTTCGTAATTAGTATCTATACTTTCTTTAGCATTTAGTCCTTGTCGTTGGATTCAAACGGGTATATACAGAATCTTCTCTGTAATTGTATATACGTGTATGCCTATACAGTAAACTATATATTAATGCACGCACCATACATGAAATGATGGTATCACAGTTAACAAATTCCAAAGCTATATTACTATATTTTTATATCCAAATTTAATTGTTCCATAAGTAAAGTTAAAGGTGGTCTTGGTCAAAGACTAAGAATGATCAATTATCGAGGCACATGGTTTCACGCCGTTAATGATTTGTCATAAACTTGTAATCATCGCATTTTTGTCTCTTTATCTGCATAATTACATACATGCGCATATTATATGCATTGATCAATGGTTTATTACTGTCATTAGACATTAGAAAGACCAATGTCAAACGTAATCTTTATAGTTGGTGAAACAATGCAAGAGATAGAGAGACTACATTAAACACATTTTTCTCTAAGGCAAAACTTATCCCTGAAGAAGGCAGAGACACGAGAAGAGTAAATGCCTTCACATGTAACTACTCTGTTTGTTTGCGTGTGTTTACATGTCCTAATCAAAGTTTATGATTTGTTACAAGAAAAAGAAACTTCATAAGGTACATAGCTTTTCCAAAAAGGTAATAACAATAGAGTTAAAGCTATTTGTATTGCAGAGCTTCAAATATACAAAACAAAAACAAAAGGCTTTAAGACAAGAGTTAGCTTCTTCTACTCCCATCCTCAACTTTCTTCTTCTACTTACAGCTTTTAAAACCAAATCCTGCCTTCATCTACTTGCTACTGTACATCCTCAACTTTCTTCTACATCAGTTGTTATTGCTCTGCGTTTGCATCTTCTGCAGCAATTCTTTCCTCATCTGTTCAACACAAGCAATAAGTTAAACTTAGTACTCAATCTTTAAGAAGGATATGTCTGTTCGTGAATCACCTTGTTCCTGTGGTGATGAATCTCCTCCAGGATCAGCTTTAGCATCTTCACCAACGTCTGTTGACATCTCATTTCTCAATGGCTCTACATTCACCTGATCAAGAGTAACCGGTGGTGATGGTTCTGCGTTCACAGTGTCCTGCAGAGTATTCAACACTCATTCTGGTAAGAAACAGCATCATTCCAAAAGAGTTGGAGATAATATTTTTTCATACCATATCAAGTTGAGAAGGGTTTTGATCTTTATCATCAGAGGTAACAGCAACGGTTTCTGCCTCAAGTGGTCTCGCAATGTTTATATTAGCATCGCTAGTGTCAACCTTCTTGTTAGCACCATCAGAAGGATGGATTGGATCAGCTTGTTGGCTACTACCTGCTGAATCCTTACTCAAAATTCTCTGCGTCTTTTCTCTATGATCACAATCAGCATCAGCATCCGGTATAGCAGGCCGTTTCCTGCTGACAACCCCACATGCTTTATAACAAATACGCTTAAAGAGAAACTATAACCAACACACTTGCCTATTACTAGAGCTTGGATCAGCCGTTTGGACAGAGCTGTGGTGTCTGTTTGAAAGCAAAACACCGCGAAGCACCTTTCCATCAATGATCGTTTCAATAGTGTAACCATAAGGGGAGTTTTCAGTAACCCTGGCTTGAAAAAACGGTTTCCCTTGATCCATAGCTAGTTTCTTCTCTTGGCATTTTAGTTTCATTTGTTTCTTTAAAGACAATCTCCCTGGAGTCTGAGCAAACCGTGCTTCGTATACACCATCTATTAGCCATAAGCAAAGAGGATTAGCGAAACCATGCACTATAACCAACCGAGAGATCAAAACAAACCTGTGTGTAGGTAGTAGATGTCATCCAACGGTTCAAGATTCTTATTGCAGCCACCAACGAAGAAAAAAGAACCAGCCTTGTAAGGACCTAAACAAACTGCAGTAGCAGAGAATCTAGCAGATGGCCTTTCTTCCATGTCTATTTTGGACCATACACAGGTTTCTATAGAGACAAACCAACAATAATATCAGAAGACAGATAAAGCAATTGAAGCCTTGAGGTCACTGTTACATACCAACATCAAGCACATAGAGATCATTGTAAAGTTTCTGAAAATCAGTAAACCCTCCAAACACAAATAAGTTGCTCTCAATTGCAACAGTGACATGACCTGCTCTAGGTGTTAATGGCTGCCCTGAAGTTTTCAACTGCTTCCATGCAAACGTATCTGCAAATACAAAACCAGAAATATATCAGTAAGACATACACACACACTCATTAAAGAAGATGTGATTCAAGAATGGTTTTTAGACCTGTATCAAGGATATGAACATCTGAGAGATAATCGTCATCCAAATCTTCACCACCTATTACAATGATTTTGTTGTTCCAAGTTGAGCAAGTGTGGCCATCTCGTGCAGAGGGAGGCTTCCCAGTTGTTACAGCTCGTTGCCACGTGATAGTCTCTAAACAAGATTCAAGGCAGTTCAATTACTTTGCTGAAGAGGATTACCAAGGAGACTGAAAAGGCAACGTGAAGCTGTACCTGTGTTGAGTATGTAAAGGTCATTATAGAACACTTCATCATCTGAACCAGAAGTTTTCACACAGCCGCCGAATACAAAAATGTGTTTGCCAACAAGAGTTGCACTATGACCCTCTCTTGCCTCAGGTCTTTGGCCTCTAACTTCCAAGCCTTTCCAAGTATGTGTAGCTAACAACACACACACACACACAAAAAAAAAGTAGTAATCAGATTCAAACTGAAAAACCTTATACCAGGAACAGTTAACACAAGCATTTTCTTGAAAGAGCTTACAAGTATCTAGAACGTGCAGATCATTGAGATGATGTTTCCCATCAGTACCACCAAACACAAAAAGGTTATCCCCAACTGTTGTACAGCTGTGACTATCTCTAGGAGAAGGCGGTACACCTCTGATCATCGGCTCAGTCCATATCTGTCTCCCTGCAACAAAAACTGCCGCAAATGAGACTCTTCCAACAACAAAGATTCTGAAAAGATTGAGACTTTTGTAAAACCCACTAAAGATAAGACATTATCGCTACACATAACAAACAAAGATTGAGACTTTTTGTAAAACCCACTAAAGATAAGACATTATCGCTACACATAACAAACAAAGATTGAGACTTTTTGTAAAACCCACTAAAGATAAGACATTATCGCTACACATAACAAACAAAGATTGAGACTTTTCTAAAACCCATTAACGAGAATTCCGAAGAACACTCACCAGCGTCGAAGACATGAACTTGATTGGTTAAGCAATCGTCTCTACCAAACCCACCGAATACGTAGACAAATCTGCCTCCTTTAATGGCGTTACAAGTGTGTCCCCATCTCTTTCCCGGCCCCGAAGAAGAATCACCGAGACCCACTTGACGTTGAACCTTCTCCCATCTCATTTTTTTCCGAAAAAGGGTAAAAAGCTCCTTCCTTTGGGTTGCGAAAGTGCGGGAAAATTGATTCGGATACAGAGGATAAAGGTGCTTACAAGTGTGCCATTCTTAACGATGGCAACCGCAAACGTGGTTAACGGAGCTTTTTTGCGTTTGCGGTTAAATCCAATGAGTAAAATTTTCTTCTCTTATTAACTCTGTCCAATGGGTAGTTAACGACACTAATGACTGATGACGGTTACTACACTGACTACACAAAATAAAATTTTATATGAACATAGATTATTGCTAAAATAAAAATATTACTCCTTCCATATCAATATAAGTGATGTTTTAAAAATATTTTTTGTTTCATTTTAAGTGATTTTTTCAAGTTTCTATGTAACAAGTTAATGTGATTTGATGTTTTTGACTATTTGTATTCTGCAGTATATTTTTTTATTGGTTGAATTAGCTGTAGTTATTGTTGTTTTTAGGTAAACGAGAAAGATTATATAAAAATTTGTAATTCCTTAATCTACGTGCAAAAACCTTAAAACTCAGTTATTCTGATATAAATTAGTGCAATACATATTAAATATATAATGATTACTTTATTATTAAAATATTATTATTAAATATTATGATGTTGCTTAATAATACAGGTTAGGTAAAACAATAACTATAAATATTGTTTTACAATTTATCTTAAATATTACTCTTCACATAACTAAATATGAATATATTAACACTCAAAATTGACCACTTAGCTTTATTTCACAAGATCACATAACATAGACAAAGAAAAACACTATTTAAATCTAGAGTGACAAAACACAAATTAGAACTCATAAACCTGAATTACAACAAATATCATATTATTTCACAGAAGAAGATGAAGAACTTTATTATTAAACACAACAATCATTCATGAGAGAAACATCGCACACTAAAACGGTAAACATAATATATAAATAGTGACGGTTCAAGATCCAAAAATGGAGAGATGACAAAAAATATTTTAAAAGAATAGTATTCAAAAAAAGATTAAAAATAAAATACAACTTTGATGCTAAACATGGAGTTCTATCTTATTTAAGAATTATTTTTTAATTTTTTTGGTTAAATTTAAAAGACAATTATTATATTATGCTAAGAATTTTGTTCTCCTAAGAATCCACAGTAATCATGGCCTTAGACTTGTGATACTGTACATACGTATATGGGCCTTTTGGGCCGCACTGCATTAACAATTCAGTGAGAGTAAATGTTCATATATTAGAGACTAAAGTGTTGCAGGGTATGGAGACTGCACAGAAACTTCATCATCAGGCTAGAGATAAACGTGGACCGAACTCGGTAGACCAACCAAGCTTCTACCTACAAATGTCCATTTCTAAAACGTGTTTATATAGTTCCAACACCAACCACTTCTTCTCCCCCTCACGTAATTAAATATTCATTTTGATTACATACAAATATAATAATCTATTTTTAAACTAACAAACGAGATTTAATCATATATATAAACTTCAAATTCAACAATTAAAAAATCAATTTGAAAAACAACAAAAAAATGAAATTTTCCAACGCACTACTGAATTTTTATAAACATTTAAAACCAGTTTTTTAAGTTACTATAAAAAAATAACTCAAAAATAAAAATTAACTGGTTTGTTTAATGATCATCACCTACCAATATATCTTATCTTATTCTATTATAAAAACCTTTTCTCATCTCTCAACAATCTCATTCCATCTTCTCTCATCTCACTACACACCCCATCCTCTGTTTCTACAACAATGGAACCAAACACAACCCAGAACGGATCCGAACTCGAACTCTCGGAGTTCGAAAAGACCCAGAAGAAGTACCAAGACTTCATCACTTCCCTCCCAAAGAGCAAAGGCTGGAGACCCAAAGAGATCCTAACCCAACACAACGGACACTGGTGGCAAGAATGTCTCCTCGAAGGTCTTCTCCACGCCAAAGATCATTTCCAAGCTCGACCCACCGACTTCCTCGTCTGCAGCTACCCAAAAACCGGAACCACCTGGCTCAAAGCACTAACCTACGCTATCGTCAACCGTTCTCGTTTCGACGACGCCACGAACCCACTCCTCAAACGCAACCCTCACGAGTTCGTGCCTTACGTTGAGATAGACTTCGCGTTTTACCCCACCGTTGACGTCCTTCAAGACCGAAAGAACCCGCTTTTCTCCACCCATATCCCTAACGGGTCACTACCCGAGTCCATCGTCAGCTCCGGTTGCAAGATGGTTTACATCTGGAGAGACCCTAAAGACACTTTCATCTCCATGTGGACTTTCTTACACAAGGAGAAGTCTCAAGAAGGTCAGCTCGCGAGTCTTGAAGAGTCTTTTGATATGTTCTGTAAAGGTTTGTCTGTGTACGGTCCTTATCTTGATCATGTGTTGGGTTACTGGAAGGCTTACCAAGAGAACCCGGAGAGGCTTTTGTTTCTTAGGTACGAGACGATGAGAGCTAATCCTTTGCCGTTTGTGAAGAGGTTGGCTGAGTTCATGGGTTATGGGTTTACTGCTGAGGAAGAGGAGAAAGGGGTTGCTGAGAATGTTGTGAAGCTTTGTAGCTTTGAGACGTTGAAGAATCTTGAAGCTAATAAAGGAGATAAAGAGAGGGAGGATCGTCCTGCTGTTTATGCGAATAGTGCTTATTTTAGGAAAGGGAAGGTTGGAGATTGGGCGAATTATTTGACTCCAGAGATGGCTGCTCGTATTGATGGGTTAGTGGAAGAGAAGTTCAAAGATACTGGATTGCTTCAACATGATCAGTGAAATGTGTTGTCGTTGATCTCTTCTGGTCTTTTTGTTGTTTGGTACAAAACAGAGGATGCTCTGTTTTTCTATTTGGTTCTGTATTGTTGTCACTACTATTTGTAATTTTATCATCATATTTATAAGAAGAGAAAGATCCTTGATTCTTGAATTAATAAACTAGAAAGACAAATCATTTGTATAGAAACAATACCTTTTGTATCAAACCGAAGCAAGAATTATTTTTTCAATATATAACTTATTACTACACTCTTGAGTCTCCATTATCTAACATCTCAATCTTCTGCTATGCTTCAATGAATCTAGGCGACTAGGTATGCCTATCTGTAAAATCTATTTCCATAATGACTTGCTAAAGAAAACCATGTCAAAGTCTTTCAGCTGCTTAGTGGCTCCATCCCAGTTAAGTTATATGTCTCAGGTAAGGTTTGTACTTGCTAGCTAATAGCACATTCTAGCCACTGCTGTTCCCATTGTAGTCAATCACAGCCACTCTCTTGGTCAGCTGGTTGTTCATATCACTATATAGAGTTAATACCTTAATAGCCCCGGAGGAAGCATCCCGAGTACTTGTAGAATATGTACTTTTCCATTTTTATACTCCTTATTCATGAATGATACACATTAACTAGATTAATCATATTCGTTTTTTTTTTGTACGTTTAAAGATGAAAAGGTTGTGTTACAGAAAAAAAGATGATAAGGTTAAATTTAAATGGAGACAAGTCTAGAGCCGTTTATAAAAGGGAAAGCTATATGATCGGAATCATGACCAAGAACGGGTCAATTGTGAACTACGTGAACTGGATTTTTTTAGATCATTTGACTACTAGTCTCCAAAAGCGAATCTATCATTCAAATTAGGTCTGAGCATTTCGGGTATCAGATAGTTTGGGTAAAGGACTAGAGGATCCATTTACTATTTTACTATTTCTGTTCGGTTTAGATAGTTTCGGATTCGGATAGTTCGGGTAGGTGGCCTTGTGGGAGGTGGTCATCCTAGTGATGCGATGGTTGTGGTCTTCATAGCAGCTCTCTCTCTCTCTCTCTGATATGGAGCCTTTTTCAAGATACTGCTTTCATCACAGCCTGTCTTCTCTCTTGGTGGTATGTCGCTTGTTGGTGTCTCGGCTATTAACAATTCATATCCCGTACCGGTGGTTATCAGAGGCTGCAGTGGATCTCTTTCGGGAGTGCTATTCATCCTCTTTTCGATCTGGTTAGAGCTTCAATGTGAATGAACAGGACAACTTTAAGGAGATTGTTGAAAACCGGGTATTCTGATGATGTTATGAGAGTTTTGGTAACCGAGGAAACAAGATGAACGTCATTCTTTTGTGGTTATCATCAACAGTTGAGATTATGGTGATTGGCAATCTAAGAATAACGAAACCGTCTACGGAAACGCGCTGATGTGGTGGTTAAGTGAAACTAGTTTGAATTAGATCTCTTTGTTTGAATCAAACTTCTACTCACATTCAATTTTTCAATCTCCGGGTTTATATATATATAATACATATTAAAAAAAACTTGTTTACTTTGTAATACATTCACTGAATGGAATATTATTATTTATTAGTAGTAGTCATTTAATTAATCAGCTCTAGACATTGTATAAAAGTTTTTTGTTGAATAAATTTACCATTCATTCAAAAAAAATCAGTCGTTGGGATTCAAATATCTTAGCTTTTGATTTTTTTTTTTGTTTTTAGTGTGACAATTACCCACTTTTATGTTCTTTAGTTTGGAATCGTTACCACCTCTTAGGTGAACTGAAGAGGTTAGGCATAAATCATGTGATATGTCAGTACGTGAAAAACAGTTTTGTTTTGTGTGGGATACTAGCATTTTATACTATTTGTTACATAAATGACTCCTTCGGTTAAGTATGCTAGATTTACGTCAATTTATCAGATTATCACAATTACATTACAAATAATTTACTTGTTTACTTCAAATTTCTTTACTTTGTGGAAACTCTCTTATTCAAATGATTTGACTAATAGTTCATTAATAATTTTACACCAAAAAGTTTAGATTTCAAGTCTTTAAAGGTGATTTGTCATGTTCTATCTATCTATACTATTATTTAAAATTGATTTGTTATAATGTTCTCTAAAACTTTAGCATGAGTCACAATAAGTATAATATTATTATTTAAAACTCTATCTTATTATACATATGTATATATTTTTCATGACACCAAAATAATTAATTAATTAATAAATATTAAACAAATTATATATATATATATATATATATATTATTTTAGAAGTCATTTTGATAATTTATCATTGTCAATACCGTAGTACATACACCATAAGGCTGGATGTTATGTTATCATATTTGGAACTGGTTGGAAAAAAAATACATAAGTGGAACGGAAAGGATCATATATAAATATGTATATCAATTATCATGAATCTCACCTGCTTACCGTCGGCTCATAGTAGTTAGCTTAGCTTGTCCACTAATGAGTCACCAAACCATTAGTGGAATGAAACATCATGCATACTAACCAGAAATTATGGATATCTCCGTGAAAGTTAAATGAAGTCAGCAATCTAGTGTTTGTAACTTATTTGTTAATCAGAGTTTGATTTACATCAGATCAAGTTTCTTCCGATTCAAACATACCATGCATTTTTAACATTTGTAGCTTCCTACAAATTGAAAATATCACAATAGGTCAGAAACCCACACAAACTTAAAAAAAAAAACAAAAAAAAAACAGCAAAATCAATTATTATTGATTTTACATACCAAATTTTCATCATCATCATCATCATTCTAAATTTATAATACTCTTGAATTTATGTTAACTTTATCCAAAATAGTTGTCAATCCCTTCAAAGGAGTCATCACCTTCACTGATCGATGTCACGTGACTATCATTAAACGCCATCGTCTCAATTTTATCCTCTTGAAGAATCATTGTAAGTTCCCTCATGAACGAAGTATTCTCCAAACAAGATTCATCCAACATCAAGAAATCTCCATCATCATGAGATACAACATCATTCAAAAATCTTGATGAAAATGGGGTCATATCTTCTATGTCATCAAAGATATGATCATACGTTAAGGGGTCAGAGGTGTCGCTAGAGAACGTAGTCGAGGAGAAAGATGTTGCATCGGGGATCATGTTTTGATTAATGAGGAGATCCGAAGAGTTCGGTGTGGAGAAAGAACTCGATGACTTCTCACATTGAGAAGCACTTGTAGTAGGAGCAATGTGAATAGTAAATGGGCCCCCACTTCCAATAATTTCAGACAGAACACTCTGGTTGATTCTCTTACCAAATCTGTTTGCTACTCTGTTCAAGAACCGAGCTGATAATGATCCTAACGCATTATTCTTGTTTGACTTCTGATCATCATTCTCTTTAAGGTCAGATGATTTGCCATTAAGCGATTTGTGGGTCAACGGATCAATCCCTTTCTTGACCAGAAGTTTCTTGATGTGAGTGTTCCAGTGGTTCTTGATCTCGTTGTCTGTTCTTCTTGGTAATCTACGAGCTATCTCCGACCATCTGAACAACAAAACATTATTTATTACCAAGTGATACCAAATCGCCACTATATAGCATGATGGTGATGGAAACACACATGTTTTGTGAGGATTGTTATGGGGATAATTGTTTGTTTTTTTAATTTAATTTTTGTTCACCTTTACACAAACTAAATTATTATGCTTGATCATTTATTTTAGGGCAATTCTCTTAAATATCAACATTTTAAGTTTGTATCAAAAAAATAGTTTTTAAATTAAAAAATGATCAAAATAGTCTTTTTTTTTTTAAAGAAATTTTAATATTTTAATTTTATTTTTTAAAAATTTGAACCTTAACCCCAAAACTTCACCTCTTAACTCTAAATCCTAAGTCTAGACTAATTAACTCTATGTATATAAGTGTATATTTACCTCTTCAGTGAAACATTTTGGTCATTTTCTTTCTTGTGTGCTATTTTGTGACAAAAATTTTTTTAGTGTTATTCTAATGTATTTCTCTTTATTTTATTTTATAGCAATAATATAATGTGTTTGGTTTTGGTATTTGCTTTTATAATTTTCTACTGACAAATATGTTAATTTGACAAATTCAATTATAATATGATATCATAAACAACTATATGTAGAGAATCATTAAATAAATATAAGGAAGGCAAATTATAATAGTTAAAAACTTACTTGTTGCCATGAATTGCATGGAGACTAATGATGGAATCTTCCTCCTCTTGGCTAAACTCACCACGCTTAATGTCAGGTCTAAGGTAATTGGCCCATCTCAGTCTGCAGCTTTTGCCACATCTTTTCAGACCTATAATTTTGTTACCATTGAAAACACTAAAACGTTAATAAAACAGTAATGCAAAGAAAAGCTGACCGAATATTTCCAAATTGGCGGAACAAAAAGGAAGAGAGGAAAAGTATGCACAAGCTGAGTTGTTATGATCAGTTATTCAACTAATCCTCAATCTTTATGTTTATGTTTATTTTTATATATCTTTTACTTGTTTGAACAAAACAAAAAACAAAAAAAATGTTTTACTTGCATATATCATTTTTTTTGTTTAGTAAAAATAAAAATGGGTACAACACGAGGATTTTCCGGGAGGTCGCCCATCCTAGTGCTACTCTTGCCCAAACACGCTTGACTGCGGAGTTCCGATGGTACTTGCATATATCATGAACTTTTTTTTTTTTTTTAAACAAACTCATTTTGTTGATGAAGAAATTTGAAGTTAAAAATAAAAAGTTATACCAGCTTTGTCAGGAAGGGTTCGCCAACCTCCTTCACCGTGACGTTGGACGTAGACAATGAGCTTATGGTCTTCTTCTTGAGTCCATGCTCCTTTCTTCAACCCTTCTGCTCTGCAACACGGTGTCCGTACCATTCTTGAATCTTGATTCGTGATTGTAATAATTGAAGCTAAAGAGAGAGAGAGAGAGTTTGTGCCGTGGTCTTGTGAAGGATCATACGAAGGAAGGACTTGATCTTTTGATTAGAACATTAAGGCATCGATAGATACGTCTTATCAACATCGATCTTGTTCTTGCTCGGGACTGTATTTCCTTTTCATAAATATTTGATTTATTTTCGTATTTTGAGATGAAAACCATAGAGAGAAGAGAGAGAGCTTTGTTTTTTTCACTTGGCTGGCTAAGGCTAAGTGAGAAATTTGAGAAAGGAACGGAAAGCTTTATATTTGATGCGTGCATGGATCCTGTGCAGCCGACGGCGTCGTTTTTCAGTGTTTGCCACGTGGATTTAAATTAATTGTTAATTATATTACTTTTATTAAATGGGTCTACTTTTTCAGTGGAAAAGGATTGAGATGGAGGTTCTGGTACGTTTTCTCGTTTGCCTAGCTTAGCCAATTATAGGGTTCTCATAATATTTATAAATTTTGATTTAATTTCTTTCGATTCAAACCTAATTTGAATATCTACAATATTATAAAATAAAATAATTATTAATATGCAGTACTAATAAAAATTAATCAAATTACAATAACTATTTTTTTCAGGAATATGTATTTGATTCATTTGTTATATGTATATATATACATATATTAAAGAATTATATATATTATATTAAATATTATATTTTATGTTTGTTTAACAAAAAGTATTTATCAAATTTATTATTTTAGTTATTAAAGTTTTAAAAGTAAATAATTTTTTAGGTTTGTGATAAAATATTATTATAGATTTTAAGATATATATATATTTCTTTTTTAGGATCAGATTTCTAGTTATAAATATAAAAAATAATTGAATACCCAGACACTAAATATTTATATTTATATTGATCAAATCAGATTGGATAATTGATTATTCGAATGAAATATATTAAATCAAGAATACTTCTGAAAACCAAGATATTTGATTTGTGTCCATTCTTAGCTAATTCTTTCGGTCTTTTCTCTTCTTTTGTTCTATGAGTTTTTTTAGTTTGTTTACTAATACTTAATCTTTCCTAATTGTAGTAACAATATTTATTAGTGGTGCATTCAGGAAATTATTATACTAAAACAAAAAATATTTAAAAACTATAATATATAATTACTAAAATTTTAAATGTATTCTATGTTCACAACCATAACTTCAAATTCTTTTATATTAGTTATATTGATCACAATGTTGTTCAAACTAAAATAAATCCCTTTAGGCTGTTTTAATAAACTTTTATCTACAACTATGTGGAGGAAGTTGACAAAATCCTATACTTGAATATTTATGTTACATTATATCTTTGGTTATTATTATATTTTAATATATTTTTCACGGAAATCGTACGTCAAAATCATCTTAAAAATTAAAAATAGATCTATTAGTTTTTTTGGTAAATAAAAGAATCCGTTTTAGATACAAAATTAAACTTTGAAGATTAGAAGCATAAATCCTACCTATTTCTGTGAATTTAAGTTAATGAACCATAATTATTTCTAATTTAATAAAAATGAATCAACATATTAGAATATAATTTAAAATATATAAACTAACCTGACACTTAATCAAAAATCAAATAGATGCAGAAAAAATAAAAAGTTATATCAAAGAATACAAACGGAAAACCCATATTTTTATGATTTTTAAAATTAAATAATTTTTATAGAGGCCCACATATTATTATTTTTTTATTATTCTATAACCGAACGTAAACTTAATAGAAATCTCAACTTTAGCAAATTAAAATCTTAAACCCTTAGTTATATAACTACATTTTTGTTTTTATTTATATGTTCTGAAATTTTTGTGAAGTCAATTTTTTATTGTAGTGGAGTCAATATGTTTTTATTTAAAGAATAAGATATTTTTTAAAAAATAAAATAATAATTGGGTCTACTGACCCACTCCTTTGTTACCGCCTCCGCCCCTGGTATCTATCTATACAATTACGAGCTAATATTTATGTTCTTTCCTGCCAATAATCTTGGTGTGTATGTTATAGTATTCTGGATCCAAACACGGAACATCATTGGACAAAAGAAAACTGGAATATCCAATATTTGTACCTTTTTATATGTCACAACTCTTATATAACTTAATATTTTATATAGTACGTGGTTTGGAATTTTAGAAAATTTTAATATGAAACTGGTGCATATGTACTATTTTGCATGTGGCTGCTCCAAACTCCTACTACGGTTTAGGCACTGATCAAATATCTAAATTTTTGAAAGTATTTGTGATTCAATTTGTTTTGTCTAGATCATCAATTTTCCAATCATGTTCCATCTTTATCTATCCATATATTTAATGTCTAGATATCAAAGCAATTATATTTTCAACTGGATATATTTTTGATTCAATATGTTCAAATACAAAAATAAAAAGTTAATATAAAATAATAATAGAGAAATTGCTTCAAATATTACAAGTTAGATACTATTTTCAAAAACTTTCAATAAAAAATATTATAATGTTTGAGTTTAACGTTTAATAATTATTGTTTAGGTTTAGTATTTAGCGGTAAATTTAGTTTATAACTTTTTATAAATAATTTTTAAACATTTATAAATAATTTATGAGTTAGTTTAGTGTTTTCATCACAAATTTATGATATTTATGAAAAATGACCATTCTTTAAATATAAATTTGAAAAGGGGCAATTCTCTTAAATAGCATTTTTTTTTTGAAATTTTCAATTTTTTTTTTATTTTTTTTTTGAAATTTGAAACCCTATTCCCAAACTCACCCCTTTACTCTAAACCCTAAAGTCTAAATTAGTTAACCCTAGGGGTATAAATGCATAAAAATAAAAAATTTAGCTTCTAAAAAAACTTATTTTGATCATTTTCTTCCTTAAGAACTATTTTTGTGAAGAACAAACTAAAAAAGGCTATCTAAGGGAATTTCTATTTGAAAAATTGGTAAAACTTGAATTCTTCCATTATAATAACTCTTTATTTTATAAACTCTAGTAACTAAATAGTTGATTTTTGAAATAAAAATACTACATAACTTATCTATAAATATAATAATTATATAGTTTTTGAATACACACATATATATATATATGCATATAATAAATCAAAATGGATATCGGTTTTCCAAAATAAAAAATATTTATGATTACTTTATTTTTTATATATTATATACTAATATTTGTTTTGCTTCTAAAAGTTATAAATGTTCAGATTTTTTAGATCAAACTAAAACATATAATTGATCAAATCAAATTTTATTTACATTTTTCTGATCTATAACTCTTAACATAAATAATAAAATAACGGATCAAATCAAATTTTATTTACATTTTTTGAAACCCATCATTATCACCTTAAATGTTTTAACATTTGCACCAAAAAAAAAAGTAGAACCTTTGAGTTTTGTAAGCGGAATGAACAGTCAACACATTAAATGTATTATAGTACTACTCTACTGACATATTTCTTTGGTTGAATATTTTTTTTTTTGAATTATACAAGGGTATCATAGCCTCACAGAAGTGGTCCAGACTAGTCGCGTGTTGCCACGTGTCAGTTCCATGTCCCTGGCGGTGCCAAAATATTAATTTTCCAGTGGCGAGGCTTTGGTTGAATATTCTCATCAATCTTTAGATACTTTCCAGACAATTAAATATCCTCTAGTTGTGCTTAAAGCCTTAAAATTTGTCCGAAGTCATATCTCATCACGAGATTCACGACCTCATGTCTCACGAGTCGTGGAGAAAAATTAAACTTACCTCGAGATGCACAGAGCAAAAAGGCAAAACTAGTACGTGTACTATCACCAGGCCTGACTATTACCATGTTCCTTGTCACAATAAAATCAACAGTAAAAGATGGAGTGCGAGAGACTTTTCAAAGACTGACCGAATTGAGAATCAAAACATTATATAATTAAAAAAATACGAAACGGTTCAAGAAAAATAGTTGGCGGTCTGGTCTGGTTACAAATATTGAAAATTCGAGGAAAGTGGTAATCTACTTATAAAGTCGACGTCCTTGCAATTGTGAAGAAACAACTAATCTACAACTTGGTCTTTTAAACACTGGACCTGGACAAGGCGATGAAACCCAAAAAGGAAATCATAAAATATAGCTAAATCATATTCTACTTTAGCAAATTTTCCACATTATTATGTAGAGTGTAGACTAAGAACTTATAAACTTTGCTCAAGGAAGAACTTTTAAGAACACCCGCAACGGGAGGGGATTAAGGAGTACTAAGACGTGGGCTCCACCATAAAAGAGGATGTAGCGGTGTTAAAAATGTTAAATTAAGCACTGATACTTACACTATTTCGCAAATCCAACTGATACGTGGCGACCCGCAATTGATTAGTTTTTTTTTTAAAACAAAAAAGTTTTTTTTTTAAAAAAGCATAAGCACCTCTTCCTTAAGACCCCTGTTAATGCTGCTCTAAGGAGTCTCTTTGGAGATGATGCAGCTCTGAAACATTCTTGTTCCAATAGATGCATCATGCATGTGACCTCACAATATCCTAAAACCACCAAAAGTCTTTGACAACAAAATGTTGATGTCTTCCCTCACCTGACCGCCATTGTGAAGTACTGTAGTCTGTAGACTCGCGTACTTGGTTGACCATGCCACATTGGTTTTGCGTTTGGGCTTGAAATGGGCCTTTAGTTTGGGTTTGGGCTTGAAATGGGCCTTTAATTTGGGTTTGGCTTATAAAGAATAAAGGAGGAGGGTGTGAGTGTGACTATTGTGATGATGAATCAAGATGATGATGTCACATATATATATGGCTCATGTTCAATTTCTTATCCACAAAATCTCTAAACAATCTTTGTTCCTCCACCAAAGCCATTAATTAACACACACACACTTTTTTTTTTTCAACATTAACACACACACACTTATCAAGTAAAGAAAGTGAAAGACAATGATGCTACCAAAAGCAAAACTCTCGACCCCAACCTCAAAGTTTATACCGTCGCATGTAGAGCCACCGCAGCACAGCCGGAGAACCGCCGCAGGAGCCTCTCCGTCTCTGGAACTGAGCTGTAAATTATCACGCCGGAATCTAAGTAAATCCTCCTTGCTGCTACTCCTCGGTACTCAGACTACTCTCACGCCATTGCTCGATCTCTCCAAAGCGCAAGCAGATACAATCTCTCAAGAAACTGATAATAATACAACTTCTTGTGGAGACAGAGTAAGGAATCTTGATTTTTGTTTTATGTCTGAATCTTTAGATAATGTCTTAAATTCGGTTTCTTTGTAAGGTTCCGACAAAGAAAGCGTTTCTTGACGTATCTATCGGCGGAGAACCAGTTGGTCGGATCATCATCGGTTTATACGGCGACGATGTACCTTCGGGAACTGCAAGATTCAGCAGCATTGTGACCGGGAAAGCGGGAATCAGTTACCGGAGAAAAGAGTTCGTGAAGATCATGCCAGGCTACGTTCAGCACGGCGGGATCAGGTCTTACGGCGCCGACGCTGACAGAGCCACCGCGGCAGCTGGGAGTCTTCAGAGCCTAGTGGGAGAATGGGAGGGAGGGAGGAGAGGAGAGAGATGTAAAGAAGTTAAGGCAGGAAGCGTGGGGATCGTTGTGAGGGATCCGTTGAAGCCGCCGCCGAAGACGAAGCTGGTGGCGACGAATGGGAAGCTTGAAGTGCAAGAAGAGGAGATAGCTGTGGGGCCTAATGGAACAGAGTTTGTTATAACGGCGGTGGATTCGCCGGAGCTGGAGGAGTCGGTGTTGGTGATTGGGGAAGTGTTGGAAGGAATGGGAGTTGTGGAGAAGATGAGGGAAGTTAAGACAGTGAGGGACAACACGAGTTCTCCTTACTTCAAGTAAGAGTTAGACACTGACCGTTGGATTTGTTTTTTTTTTTTTTTTTGAGATTAATGGTTGTGGTTGTGAAACAGGGTGGCTAAGGTGATCGGAGATAAGAGAGCCGTGGTGGCGGAGAGAGGGTTTAATCGGCCTTATACAAAGGTTCAAATCACCAATTGTGGTCTCATTGAGTCTCAATAGTCTCATGCACTCGGTCAAATCTTTGTTTATTTGGGAACTTTTTTTTGTTTGTATGGTATTGTTGAAATGCTTTTCTCTAGTGAGATTTAAAATGTATGATAAATGGATTAACTTCATGATTTGCCTGAAAGAAAAATCTATAGAATTAGCTTGTCACTGCTGTTTTTCCATCTATATATCTCACTGGCACATATTTTCGAGTTTGAATCCATAATATGAATGTAAATACTAAATAGTAGCAATAATCACTCGTTTTTTGCCAACAATATGAAAATGTTATCCAAAACAATTTCAGATAACCATGAGAACCGGTCATGAGGTAAGAAAGATAAAGTGACCATTAATAGAAAAATTCTGATCAGGGTTGAGCGCAAGTGAAGAGATTGTGTTCATGGCATGGCATGATCTTCACGAAAGCAACTCTCATGTGCAGCAGTGGAATCAATTATTTTTAATACAACTAGACAAGCGTGGAAGGAATGTACCACGCATTGTAATGAGTCTGGAGCCTAGAAACATGTTCACCATCAGCTTTTGCCCTTTTGGAAAAGTTATTCGTGTGGTGAACAACTGGGCCAATGGTTGTTCTAATTGATCGACGTTAACATGAAAGAGCCTGAGAGTTGCTTACTTTGTGTTATAGCAGCTTGCCAACATTGTAAACAGACTTTAACTTTACTCATTACAAAATATTTTTTATGTTTCAAATTACATCTAAAATCTATTACAATTAAACTTACAATTCAGGATTAAATCAAAAATAGGATATGGAAATAATCTAATGAAAAAATAATAATAATCTAAATGAAAAAATAATAATAATCTAAATGGTAAAGAAAATGATGAAACTAATGCAAAAAAAATAGGAACTCGGTGCTAGAAAAGTTGCACCCGAATGCACATGAGTAAAACATGGGCCTCCATAGAACAAGTAAGTACCCCAATCATCATCTCTATACAAGTTTTTGATGTTGTAGAATTCTGGAGTGGTTGCATTGGATCAGCACTGCTGGAGATGTGGTGCATAACTTAGACACGGCCCTGTCGAGTAATTCCTTCCGCACTCAAACATGCATTCAGTGTGTATCCAATATTGTGTACAATATATCTCAATGTAATAACTATATCCATCATTGAATTGACCATTGCACAAATATAACCAAGTTAAATAAAAATAAAAATAATTATATATGCACACATATACATAACATTGGTTTCACTAACTTTAAACTTTTGAAAATGAATCTGAAAATTTATTTTTAAAATAATCAAAGAAAGATGAACATGAACAATAACAAAACATATACTTTGTGAAGCTACAAAGTTGGAGTTGGAAAACCACAATTTTGCTAAATACCACTACAAGAAAAATCATCACAAAAGTTTTTATGATATTCATTATTTTTCTTACATCAATTTTGTTGTCGGAGAAAGAAGTAGAAATGCTTTATTTATATGACTCTTTGTCAAAACTACTTATTTTTTTCAAAATTTAATTTGTAAGAGATGTTCAACAAAAAAAAACTAAGAAAATCTTTGAATTCTACACATATCAAAAATAAAAAATCAAGAATCCAAGATAGGTTTCCATTTTTAATAACATAGAATTATATTTAAAAAGGAAAATGAAAAAATAAGAAAAAAATAAGAAAAGAATAAGAAAAAATAAGAAAAAAGGAAGAAAAAAGGAAGAAAAATATGATTTTTATCTTTGACAAAATATTACAGGGTCATAAAAATATTAGCATTTTTTATTAGCATGTAATATTAGGATTTTTATCCGGCGGACGGTCATTAGGGGCTAGTCGGATCTCTTTCGAGGGCATTCTGATACCAAGGTCATAAAAAAAATATTACAAAGTTACTACAATTTGATGCAAAACTTAATATTAATTTTTTTAGATCATGACTAAATATGTATGCATTAATATTAGGTCATAAAAATATTAGCATGTACAATTAATTGTTGGGTCAATATTTTCTTAGTGCCAAGCCATTGCTGGGTCAACATTTTTATGGCTTAACAATTATTTTTGGTAACAATTTAATATTACTTTGTTTCTCTACACTATAGCCTATCATATTTTGGTTTATTAAATTTAATTACCTCTAATTATAATAATCAATTCTCCCAATAACAATTTCAGCAATCTCAGTGCATATGTGTTATGACCACATTGTTTTACATTTTTTACATGTTAGTTACCAATGTTCGACTTGATTTTTCACAGCACTAAAACTATAGCAAACAGTTCAACTCATATCACACTATGACGTTCGATAAGTTTTGAATTCATAAATCTGCAAAAAAATATTTTTTTCCAACAACAACGTCCAGATTTTGAAAGTTTTGGAACGCTCAATCATATATAGTCATGGAAGCATTCAAAAGGCTCGTACTTTCCTCACAAACAGTAGTAGTGTTTTTAAAAGATTTTGTTGGCTTAGTCACACTAACTACATATATATACTAACTCACGTTAAAATTATAATTATATCTATATTAAAGCTCTCACAAACATGTATGATACTCATACATTTAAATTATAATTATATCTATATTAAAGCTCTCACAAACATGTATGACACTCATACATTTAAATTATAATTATATCTATATTTTTGAGTTTGAATCCATTATATAAATGTAACACTAGCATAGTCACTCGTTTTTTTTATCAACAGTATGTAAAAGTTATCTAAAACAATTCAGATAACCAATAACAATAAAGCCGATTCTGATGTAAAAAGAAAAATTGGCCATCAATAGAAGATTAGAATCAGGGTTGAGCGCAAGTGAAGACTATAATCTGTAGATTATACAAATATACTACACGATATCTTGAAACTTATGGTCAAAAATATTTGAAAACGAAATGATTGATCTAACGCTCAAAAATAGCCTTTAGAACATCTTTAACTCTACTCTGTATTTGACTTCAAAATAGAGTTTAGAGTAAGAAATGCTCCAACTCTACTTCATCTTCTAATGGAATAAAATATAAAATTATTTTATGAATAGAATAATAATTTTATTTTTTTGTTTATTACTCATTTTTAACTCCAAAATAGAGTATGATTGAAGTAAACTCAACTGCATTTTGAAATTATTCCATTTTAGAGTAAAAAATATAATGACATTTTGAAATTACCCATCATATTTCTTAACATTTGTTATTTAAAATAGTTTTTTATTGTTACATGATATCATTAGAGTTTTGAAGATTTGTTTATTATTTAACATTATATGAATTTCAAATCTGAAATAAAATGTCAAAAACTTTAAAATTCGGAAGCTTATACGAAAAATTAATAGTTTAAGTACAAAGTAATAATTTATATAAGCACAAAGTAAATTTCAAACGGGTTTTTACCCAAAAATCAATTGAAAAACAAAGCTCATAATAACTGGTCCACATCCAAAAGCCCAAGCCCACAAATGGCCCACCTTAATTTAGGGTTTCCCACTTTCAGCTTCTCTCCATTTCCCTTATATTTTCACAGCCGGAGAACTTATCATCTCTTTCTACGACCACCAGAGCGCCAAGAGACAGCAACGATGCCGGCAAAACAGAGGACGCCGAAGGTCAGCAGAAACCCTGATCTCATCAGGGGAGTTGGCAAATACTCAAGGTCTCAGATGTACCACAAGAGAGGTCTTTGGGCTATCAAAGCCAAAAACGGCGGCGTTTTCCCTCGCCACGACGCTAAATCGAAGGTTGATGCTGTAGCTGAGAAGCCACCAAAGTTCTATCCTGCTGAAGATGTTAAGAAGCCTCTTGCCAACAGACGCAAGCCAAACCCGACCAAGCTCAGGTACTTATATCTTACACACTGTTCCGTTGTCTTAGATAGAAACTTAGTTCGATGTAACTGTCTTCTATGTGTTAGGTTGATTGGTTAGTGGAGTTAAGGTACTTAACTTCTGTTGAAAGATTGTCTAGTTCGGTTATACTTTCATGTTATTTGTAGTTTTGTCTGATTAGGCTTTGTTCCATGTTGATGTCAAGACAAATTGATTTGATTTAATTTGTATATGTAACGAGAAAATGAGATGTGTATTGAATATTTATAAGCTGTAATATCTTTCAGCTTTTCGTAGTTATGTTTTTGATCTAATCCAGTCTCCTTGTGACTGTATCGCAGATCCAGCATCACCCCAGGAACAGTGCTGATCATCCTTGCTGGTAGGTTCAAGGGCAAGAGAGTTGTCTTCTTGAAGCAACTTCCCTCTGGTTTGCTTCTTGTGACCGGTAAGTTTTTTTTTTCTACTTCTCATGATCTTTGCCACTTTCTAGTATCCATAGGGCCGGATCTTAAATTTAAGAGACCATTAACATGTTAAGATAAGCTTTAATAGTTTTTTATATATATAATTTGGAAGCTTAAAAACAGATATATTATTTTTCTTGATAAAATGGAGTCAAGCCTTATGTTTCATTAGGCTTTGGACCGAACCGGCTTTTGATTATCCATCTGACCGGCCCTCTGATTATCCATCTGAAGTATTCGCTACTTCTTGTCCTCTGACATGTTCTTGTTTTTGTTATTGACCCTTCAGGACCGTTCAAGATCAATGGTGTGCCTTTGAGACGTGTTAACCAGTCTTACGTGATTGGCACGTCCACAAAGGTTGACATCTCTGGCGTTAGTCTTGATAAATTCGATGATAAGTATTTTGGAAAGGTGGCTGAGAAGAAGAACAAGAAGGGAGAAGGAGAGTTCTTCGAGGCAGAGAAAGAGGTAATAATCTACTTTGGGATATCTCTTATATCAACTACTTTGATGAAATATATAGTATGTGACATATCTTCCTTTGGCAGGAGAAGAAGGTATTCCCACAAGGGAAGAAAGATGATCAGAAAGCTGTGGACGGAGCATTGATCAAAGCCATTGAGTCAGTTCCAGAGTTGAAGACTTACCTTGGCGCAAGGTTTTCACTGAAACAAGGAATGAAGCCACATGAGCTTGTTTTCTAGATTTCAATAAACTATTTATGTGTGTTTAGAGTATTGTTTACTCTCAACGTTTGTTTTTGTTCTCGTCCACTTACTAGAATTTTGGCTTATACATTCTATATTTTATGTTTTCACATTTGGTATAAACAGTCGATCTTAATGTCAACTTTTAAGCAATATATTTCAATAGATAATAGTACTTTTGTTATGTTGAAAACTAATAACTTGGATGAGAGCACAAATAAACGAAATAGCTTTTCCACTTTGAGTGTATTGTTGTAATGTGATTGATTCTAATATAGACACTTGTCGACAAAGGCATTTTCAGATTAGTCGGTTAACTGGGATAAACCGGACTTTATCATTTATCTTTTTGATGCATAGCTCGGAGTTGTTGACAATCTTGTGGCTGGAAACGAACCGTGAGCGAGTTCTACTCTCCTCTTATACCAATTTGTTACCCTTATAAAGCTGACCATAGCATAGCACGTAATGGCCTTAATGGGGAAAACATTTGAGTCACATGTAAGTTGTGTTTCGTGTTCAACTTTGATTTGTGTTTGTAATCAAAACATTCGGAATCAACATACAACCGCGATAAGCCCCATAAGTAATACTTAATGATTTTTTTTTTTTGAAACATTTTTTTTTTAAAACACCACTAATACTTAATGATTACATATTACTTTTTCTATATATATGAGAGAAATATTTTAAGATATTCCTGAAGTTAATTTTATTTAAATATAGCACACGAATGTTAAAATGATCAAAATATATTTAATTAAAAAATAAAAAAAATTAATACTCTTAAGATTAACTAATTTATATTTATTATTTAGATACGTGGAGATGGTGTTAATTTTTTTAATATAGATATAATTTTAATTTAAAATAATAATTTTAAAATTTCAAAAAAGTTTTGGATTTCAAAATATATATTTAAAAAAACATATACACTCTTAAAATGAATTAATCTATATTTATTATTTATATTTGTGGACGGAGTTTTGGGAGATGTGGGGATGTGTTAAAATTTTAATATATATATATATATATATATATATATATATATATATATATATATATATAATAAAAACTTAAAATAATAATTAAAAATTATTTCAAAAAAAAAATTGAAAAAAGTTTGGAACTGAAAAAAGTTTTTTTTCAGAAATATTTTTTTACATTTTTAGTTTTTTAAATATTTATTTATACTTATATAGTAAGGACTAGTTGTCATTTGTCTCTTTAATAAAATATTTTTAGTTATTTCTTTCTTGTGTGTTTATTTGATTAAAAAAATAATTTTAGGATTTTTTACAAATTTGTCTTATATATTACTCTCTCCCTCCATTTTATATTACTTGTCGGAATTTTTTTTTGTTTCAAAATAAGTATCGTTTTAGAGTTTCAATGCAAAATTCATTAATAAGATTTTTTATTTTATTTTCTATTGGTTGAAATATGGTTAGGTGTATAGGTAATAATGTTTTTATTTTGAAAATATACAAAATTATATGTTTTCTTAATATATGTGTATAAACCTAGAACGACAAATAATATAAAACGGATGAAGTACTTAGGTAAGCTTCTTAAATTTAAAGTTTTAAATGATATCAGTATTCCATGATTCAAAGAGTTTGTTGATTTAATGACATAAATTAAACAATTGACTTTGGACACGGAAATAAAACAATGGGCTGGCTATCATTTCGTAGATTTCTTAATTTCTGAAATCTAATTAAAGTCTAACCGTCTACTTATTAAAATTCAAATTTGTCTATGAGAAAAGTGAGAACACAAACACATAATTAAATTGGGAATTATGTAATATATCTGCAAATATAGAAGTATTACAATTGTTGGTATCTTAATCAATATTAAAAATTAAAATAATAAAAGACTAGAAAAACATAGAAAAATATGAAAAATATGAAAAATGTTTCTTATCTGAGAACCTTTAAAAAAATTAAGAACTTTCATAGATATGTGTTATTTTCTAATTGGTTCAGTTATATTTAAAAGTTAACAATAAAATTATATTAATATTAGGTATATATATTATTTTTCAAAAAAATTAATTGATAATAAAGCTTTAAGCTGACCATCACTAAGAACAATTATGATAAACTGGTTCAAATTGTCAGCCCACCATGTTTAAGAAAAACCTACAAGAACAAAAAGTGGCTACCAAATCTTAGGTGGCCAATTTATTTTAGCTCTCTCTAATTTGACAGCAACCAATATTTACCATTATTATCCTTATATATTATTGGAAAATAATTGAGAGGTCAGAAATCACTCAGATAAGCCTTCTTTGACTAATTCTTTTTGTGCACCCGTTTTTTTTCTACTACACCCAAATTTTTTTTGAGAAATTTTATACTCCACAATAATTATTTTCGGTCTATAAGTTGCACGTTACAACGGAGCACATAGCGATCCAGATATATTAGCATATAATATAATAACGAAACTGGCAATTTCAAAAAGTCAAAGCATTTGCTAGGAAACCGTGTGTTTGTATCGAACAACAGTTGTAAAAGTGTAAACGTACACAGTAGAATGAAGAATAAATATCATTAATTAGCCCTTTACAAAAATTTACCAAACAATCTAGAATATGATTTGAAAAATGAATACACGACGTCATCATAAATACAACTACTATTGTGTTTTTTTTTTAAATACCATTGTGAATATTTTACCATAATACTCATCCACGTTAACTCATAATCTTTCCATTTCAATTTAATATCGTTATAGTAAAAAAATTGTTTCAAATAAGTATCATTCTTTAAATTTTAATACAAAATTAATTAATTAAAATTTTAAATTTATTTTTTATTAATTAAAATATAATTAAATATATATATATATAATTGTTTTTATTTTAAAAATATATAAAATTATATGTTTTAATATGTGTTCATTAACCTAAAACAATAATTAAAATGAAACAAAAAGAGTATACCTTAGTAATGTACGTGGATTACAACTATTTGAATTTCACACTTCTGGAAAATCTGAGAAAGAAATATGTGTCTCCAATTCTTTTTGGTCAAACGTGTGTCTCCAGTTTATATATAAATATATGGAAGATAAATAAAATATTAAATATTAAATATAAAAGAAAAGAAAATAAAACCTATAAAGAGGCGTACATACATATTACATAGCCTCATGTAATAATAACAGAGGAACAGAACAAAGCCTAAAGAAACGATATGATGTCATTTTTCTCCATAATCTCTCTTCTGATTGTTGTTCTGTCTTGTTCGTCGGTGGTTATCTCGGATGGCGAGTCTTTCCAGAAACTTCCGGTGCCGGAAAATAGGTCAGGTCCTGAAGCTTTCGCCTTTGACTCCACCGGAAAAGGATTCTACACCGGAGTCTCTGGTGGTAAAATACTCAAGTATACTCCTGAGATGGGTTATGTTGATTTTGCACAGATCACAGAATCATCGTAAGTTTTTTTTTTATCCTTTGATCTCAAAGATCAAATTCTCATAGTTTGGTTGAAATAAGAATCCTTAATCCTTATCATTTCCTTATTTTTATTGCAAGTTTGGGAACCACTTTGGGATTACTAGTGATTAGAGGCTTAGAGCTGTTAATTAAGTACTCTAAATTTTTCAAAAAGATGATCATATTCGGATTTGAATCAGTTGTTTTTGAATATTTGATTTAGACCATGATCAACTATATGTTGAAAAATACATATATAGACTTAACTAAATGATGACAACTTCACATGTATAATAGTCATGCTACATGTGTTGCGTATATCACAAAAAGTGGGGGTAGTGAAACAATATTTATTTATTTTAGCCACCCATAAAATTAGATGAACGATTAAGAACTGTAGAGCATCATTATCTTTGAAACCTTTTAGATTTTTTTTGTCTGATTTTTTTTTTTTTTTTTTAAAAACGAATCAACTGTGGACCGCCACGTGTCAGTGAGACCCGCAAACAGAAACAGTTCTTATTTTATAGTTTTTATAACAGTTTCTTATGTTTTTTATGGGCCTCATGTATTAGTGAGGCTCGCAAACAATGCAAGAGCCCTACTTCCTAGATAAAAATGCTCTTAGCTATCATTATCTTTGGTCTCTTAACCGAAGTTCTTAACTTCGGATAAGAGACGGTTCTTAATTTTTCTGAGTTTTTCTTAGTTTTTAACTAAGAAAAGTTAAGAACCGTGTCTTAAATAAGAAATAAAAACCGTTTCTTAGCCAAAAAGTATAGAAAAAAATTAAATAATGAGTTAAGAACCTGGATTAAGAGATTGGTGATAATGATGCCTTAAGTAGCGGATGAATGGACGAGATGCAACCATAAAGTTCCTCTCCCTCGTGCATATCGACGACCGGCGCACACATGCCTTTACGTGAAAAAGTCAAAAACCAAAAGTCTAAACATACACCCACAAACAAAACTACTAGAGATATGTTACGTAGTACTAACGTAACTTATACATTTTAATTTATTTGCTTTCGATTGTTATTAACATATTCAGGAACTCTTCATGGTGCGATGGATTAACTGGGACAGCTTTAGCCGGAAGATGCGGTCGACCTGCGGGGATAGCCTTCAATGAAAAAACAGGTGATCTCTACGTGGCTGATGCACCGTTGGGTCTTCACGTTGTTTCTCCCGCCGGTGGCTTGGCTGTAAAGATCGCCGACAGTGTTGATGGAAAGCCCTTTAAATTTCTCGACGGTCTTGACGTTGATCCAACCACTGGCGTCGTCTACTTCACTTCCTTCAGCTCACGCTTCACCCCAATGTAAAGTTTCTTTCTCTCTATTCCTCATATTCTAGACATGAATTAATTGTTTTAATTACAATTTAATTTAGAAAAATGACTATGGCAAATAGATTTCTTACATAATTGCAAGGTAACAAATGATATATCTTTTGACTTTATGACATGTTTAGAAGTATAATAATGATAAATCCAATTATTAAATGAATTTTTTGATAAACAGTGTTTTGGTAAGTGAAGGTTTACAAAGTATTTACCTATAATTAGGACCGGTCTGGGATATAGGCTAGCTAGGGAAGCGACCGCTTAATGCGTCATATTTTAAACGAAAATTTTAATTGTATATATGGCATATAATTTTTTTTTATATGAATAACAAAGACATAAAATTCTAAGTGAACTTAGGGCATCAAAAAAAATTAAAATGTTGGACCGACACTCCCTATAATTGGTGTAAGTATATATGTAAAAGAAAGTACTTATTCATATATATAATTGTTGCTTTGTTTCGGATAACATCATTAATTTGTTATTAAGCATATGTAAATACTTTGGTTATGTATGTAGCCAAGTATTGATTGCATTGGGACTAAAGGACGCAACCGGAAAACTCTTCAAATACGATCCATCAACAAAGGTCGTGACCGTATTGCTCGAAGGTCTAAGTGGCTCAGCTGGTTGTGCCGTGAGCTCGGATGGTTCGTTCGTGCTGGTTAGTCAGTTCACAAAGAGTAACATCAAGAGGTATTGGATCAAAGGACCAAAAGCTGGTTCATCTGAAGACTTCACAAACTCGGTCTCGAACCCTGACAATATCAAGAGGATTGGTTCTACTGGAAACTTTTGGGTCGCTTCGGTCGTGAACAAGATCGTCGTGCCTACAAACCCATCAGCAGTCAAAGTGAACTCTAATGGTGAAGTGCTTCAGACAATTCCTCTAAGAGATCAATTTGGGGATACTTTGCTTAGCGAAGTTAACGAGTTCGATGGTAGTTTATATATTGGGACTCTCACTGGTCCTTTTGCTGGAATTCTTAAGCTTTAAATTTGTTTACACCCTCGAAGGCCGCCCGTGTTTAATTACAATCTATGTGATTAATGTGAACATTATACGTATTGATTATTGAATATTAAAAGGTCACAAACATATACGCATGGTCTGTTTGTTTTTATATATTAAAATAAAAGTTTTTATTCTTTCAACCAGATATTTTTATTTTTTAAATTAATAAAAATAGATCGACCATGTTTCAGTTAACTATTATAGTTTGCAAAGATGCTTGTTTTTTCTTCTTCAAAGATAAACTTCTAATTTTATATATAAATTGTTATCACAACGAACTCGAAATTGATAAGAAGTATATTAATTAAAAAAGAAGACTGTCTGTTCACAACTTCTACGATTCCTTCCAATTTGCTCTTAAGCTTTCCGGTTTTAACTATACAATTGAAATTTGGAGAGCCTCGTCGGAGCTAGAGTTGTTCTTGCTCGTTCCGCCTCCTTCCAAACTTTGATGTTTGATTTAATCAACGTCGATTCCGACTATTTCATGCCCGTGGTAGTAACTTATTCAAGGAGCCATCTGATGATTTCCCACGGTTCTCCTTTTGTCAAGCAAGTTTTTCTCTCGTTAACTTTGTTATCTCTTGTTCTGTTGTTTTGTCGGTGTTCATCAGACCGTTGAGGATCCCTCCGATTATTATTTTATTATCGTTGAGCATAGCTCCGGATGTAAACACTTAAACCTTTTTAGATTTAATATAATCATTTGTGTGACAAAAAAAAAACGAGTACTAACTACTAATTGAAGATATACATAAAACAATTATGATTTGGGCATAATTGTTACTTTATATTCAGCTAATTCCTTATTTGAGCCTGGTTTGCTACTCCATAAATACTTAACAGTATTTAGCATTTGAGTGCATATATTTGACTTAATAATCCACAAAATCTGACGAATCCCCCCCCCCCCCCAGAAAAAGAAATGTAGTGTATCTTTTCTATTTTCTATAATGATAACAATAAATATTTTCTATTTTGTTGGTCTAACAAGCAAAAAAGGAAATCTCTATTTTCTTATTTTCTAATCAAATCTGTATATAAATATACGAGCATAAACAGATTCTTGTACTAACAATAGTTTCCACACATTCTGATATTGAAACACAACTAAGAATACAGAATGACGTCGTATGTCTTCGTGATTTCTCTTCTTCTCTCTCTTTTGTCAGCTGTTTTCTCCGATGACGCGTCTTTCCAGAAACTTCCGGTGCCGGGAAAGAGGTCAGGCCCTGAATCTTTTGCCTTTGACTCCACCGGAAAAGCTTTCTACACCGGAGTCTCCGGTGGTAAAATCCTCAAGTATACTCCTGACAAGGGTTTTGTCGATTTTGCCCAAATCACTAAGACTTCGTAAGTTTTTCAATCTCAGTTAGTTTCTTGATTTGAATTTTCAATATTACATGTTTTGATGATTATGTTTTTTGTTTCAATAAAAATGGATTTTAATGGTGTATTATTAAATCTCAATTGTAATATTAAGACATGTCTTTGTGATCATTGTTTGATGAGTATGCTTCTTGTTTCAATAAAAATGGATTTTAATGGTTTATTATTAAATCTCAGTTGTAATATTAAAACATGTCTTTGTGATCATTGTTTGAATTAGGCTTGGACGTTCGGGTGTTCAATAGGTTTCGGTTCGATTAATTCGGATTTTTGGATTTTCGGTATCATGCTCACAAGTACTATTTGTTTTTTACTAACTATCGGGTCGGGTTCGGTCCGTTTCCTTCCAAATTCGGTTTGGATCAGATTATATCCAATGTTTGAAATCGTTTAAAAATATATTTTTAAAACTTGGAAAATTGACAAAAAATCAATATATATATATATATATTATTAACAAATCTAATTAAAATTTAGTTAAACTATCTAAATTAACTAAAAATATTCAAAATAACAAATAAAACAAACTACGAAAATCTTTTAAGACACTATAAAATAACTAAATTACCTTAACATATATAAAAATAGTAACATATTTAACTGATTTCGGATACCTTCAGATCCTAGTTTGGATTTTGGTTCGGTTCGGGTTATACCGGAACTCCAAAGTACTAAGCTATAAGTCCCGTTCGGATATTTTTATATTACGGTTTGGATCCGGTTTCAGATTATTGGATTCAGGTTTAGATAGATATTTCAGGTTAAAGTAGAAACGCCCATGCGAATTGTTAATGCTTTATTTCTCTATTTTCCTTTTAAAATACAAAAATATGTTTATGGCTGCATGAAACACCATTTAGTTCTTAACATTGTACATATTAAAAAACTTTTTTCTGATTTAAATTTTAATTGGTTTGTGCTTATTACTATAGAACTTCGTCATGGTGCAAGGGAGTATTTGGAACCGCATTGGCCAAGAAATGTGGCAGACCTGCGGGGATAGCCTTCAACACAAAGACAGGTGACCTTTACGTCGCTGATGCTCCATTGGGTCTTCACGTTATCCCTCCCGCCGGAGGTTTGGCTACAAAGATCGTAGACAGTGTTGACGGAAAGCCCTTCAAGTTCCTCGACGGTCTTGACGTTGATCCCACCACTGGCGTCGTCTACTTCACTTCTTTCAGCTCAAAGTTCAGCCCCAGGTAAAATCATATTCAAGGCCTGAACTAAACCTAATGAAATATTCGACTCAGACCCCCCGAAATTTTTGAAAAAATTATATATACATAAATTCCCAAATTTGTAAAAAAATAAAATTTAAGCTTCAAACTAATGAATTTTTTACTAAACTGTCTATATCCTCTAAAATCTCAAGACCGGCTTCATATTCGATCTTATATTTATAGTTTCATGATTATAAACTCAAGACTAGCATGATAATGGCACTAATACAAACTTATATATTATGCTACAAGTTTTGTCTTCTATTTACATATTTAATATTTATCATACAATTTTTATAATGTTTTATAATTTAACTAGGCTATTTGTAAGAAAATTAAATTGGTTTAGTTTATATGTATATATGAATATTTGTTGGTTATGCAATGCAGCGAAGTGTTTATCGCAGTGGGAGTAAAAGACGCGAGTGGAAAGCTCTTCAAATACGATCCAGCGACCAAATCAGTGACTGTGTTAGTGGAAGGTCTAAGTGGTGCGGCTGGTTGCGCCGTGAGCTCAGATGGTTCATTCGTGCTGGTTAGTGAGTTCATAAAGAGTAACATCAAGAGATATTGGATCAAAGGACCAAAAGCTGGATCTATAGATGACATCTTCTCAAGTTCTATCTCGAACCCCGACAACATCAGGAGGATTGGTTCTACTGGAAACTTTTGGGTCGCTTCCGTAATTAACAAGGTCGTAGTGCCCACGGACCCTTCGGCTGTGAAAATTGATTCTAATGGAAAAGTGATTCAGACCATTTTTCTCAAGAATGAGTTTGGTAATACATTGCTTAGTGAAGCCAATGAGGTCGACGGCAAACTGTATATTGGAACTCTTACTGGACCTTTTGCCGGAGTTATGAAACTTTAGATTGGTATTAGGTGATTGTCTGTGTTTGTGACCATGTTGAAAAAGTCTCTCTTTATGATTAATTATTAATCTAAAATAAAATGATACTATCCTGGTTGTATTTGAGGAGGGATATGTTATAGTTCTTTTTTTTTGTTAAAGAAGATATGGAAATGTTTTCTTATCTTATTATTTGTAAATAAATATTTTTTTGAGAAAAGTATAGTTGCATTACATAACCTAGTTTTGATCGTTTGTTAGGAGCATGTCCGATCCGCAGCATAGGCAAAAGTTACGTAGTGCATCAGAATTTTATACTATAATTTTAATTGTGTACAAACCATTATAAAAATTATATAAAAGAACATAATTTTTTTATTTGAGCCCATAAGGCATTATGATTTTTTTTATATAATTTCTGACCATCACTGGTCAAGAAGAAAATAGAATTTGAGTTTACCATTGACAGGTTTTTGTTGTTTCTTAAGTGTGTTAGATATATACACAATAATAAAGTGCAGTATCAGTATGTACTGTTTTATGTGAAAATGCATCTACACTGAAAAGAAGTAAAAAAATGTGTTTCATTTACTATTTAAAATAAAGTTTTTTTTTTAAATTGTTTTTTCTTCTTTATTCAATTATTACAAAATATTGAATATTGGTTATATAAACCTCAATAATAATATATTAAATTTCACATCATATTCAGAATATATGTATGTTCAACAAATCTGTTACAACTGAATATGTATTTTTCAGTTACAAAAAAAGAGAATATGTAATTTTAGTTAACTTTAATATTAAATAAATAGTTTTGTATACATTTATTTATTAGATTTTATATTATTTTAAAATATTTTACTTAATTTTACTTTGTCTATATAAATATAAATATGTTCACTCAACATCATCAATATTACTTTATAAAAATAACTGCATTTGCTGATGATTTGAAGATTACTTTAAAAAAAAATATTTTAGCAGATCTAGAATATTAGTATATATGGTAAGATTTTTAAAAAAAAATATTTATAAAATTACATAAAAAGATTCACTAGTAAATTTTGATATTTATTTTTACATTTTTATTTATAAATAACAAACTTAAATTAATTTTATTTTAATGACAACTAGAGCAATAATTATTATTTAAAATAAAATAAGATTTTGGTTATAAAATCTCATTATAACATATTAAATTTCATATTTTAGATATATAATTCTTAAAAATAAATATATATATTTTTAAAATTATATTAATATCACTGTTTTTTTAGTTTGTAAGATATAAATATATTATATGTATCCCAGCAATTACATTGTTAATTATACATATTACCATTCATAGTTTGTTTTTAACCGCTTAGTTTAAATAAACCACAATTGTTATGTAATGTAGTATACCACTCAGACCCTAGTCTCCTACTATTCATGTTATTTCTTTTTATAATATCTGCTTCTAAACTTCGTTAGACGAGTACAAAACACCTAACATAAATCTACTTACGAACTTTTTTTTTTTTGAAAACTACTTACGAAATTAGAATGCATTTTTTATATATTAAGACTCCATTTTATTTGTAAATATTTTATTGAAAGTAAAAGTCAACTAATGACTCAAAACGTATCTGTTATTCTATTTAGAAAACTAGCAGTATTAAATTTAAAAAACTAGCATTTATTTTTGAGATTAGTCTAAATTTTTCCATAAATGTGTGTGAGAGTAGGATACTTCTTGATTAATAAAAAACTAGCAGTTTTATTTGACTTTATTTCCAACAAATATATTGTCAAAATTAGATCTGACCAGGTGGTTGTGGTCGAGTGGTAAGGAGGCGGGCCTGGGACACCAACATGTTTCAGGTTCGACCCAGCTGCTGCGCGAAACTAAGTCACAATTATCCTGGTCACCTTACACGGATATGGGCCTATGCTTTAGGGCCCATTTGCATACCCGGAGAGAGGGTCTATCCGTGGGCTGCACCTCCCCTTGGGGATTAGTCCGGGCCCTCCNTAAAAAAAAAAAAAAAAAAGACAGACGAACTATCCGAAAAATAGAATACATACATCTAACATGACGACGGTTGATAATATAAAAAAATATGTCGACAGAGTGAAACGTAAGATCAAGGGATCAACAGCTGGTACTTTAAAATGTCGCAAAAGTTGAATAAAATGAAATGGATAAAATTATCAGTCAGAATAACCATAAATGCTAAAATAGGAGATTAATGGCATTCTTAGCTAAATATCTAACACACCTAAAGTACATAGCAAAATCATTTTCTAAACGGAAAAGCATAAAACTTGATAAATAATATGAATGGTAATTGCAAATTAATAGTAATGTTATGCTTAGAAAACTTAAAAGGTGGTATACCATTTTCGTCACCTATTTTTTACTTTATCTTTTCATATTAAGTGTTATTCTAATATTTTTATGTAAAAAGAAATGTAACTTTAAAATTTCAATGCAATTTTTATTACATTCTAATTTAAAATTAATTATAAAATATTTTAATTTTATAAATAATTTTACTTATCTCAAATATTCTTGATCATACATGTGTAATTAATAAAAAAAATAATTATATTTCATTCATTTTTTTAGTTTCTGTGAAATATGTCAAAATAACACTTATTTAAAAATGAATTGAGTAATTTTTAACCAATTGCTTCTAAGATACTCCACCACGTATCTTTCATCAGTCAAGTTCTAATCAAATCTTGAGATTTTAACAAATTAATTTAGGTGTATTTTGTTCTTTATATCCAGTTAATTACTTATTTGGTCTGATATGCTTCTCTATGAATATGAATATTCATCTCTACAAATACTTGAATGCAAAAGAAGAAAGCTTAATATTATAAAGAATTCTTCTAAAAAATCAAATCTATAAATATACACATTACAAGCCTGATCTGGTAAACCAAAACACACAAACAAAAGTTATGACGTCGTTTATCTCCGTGATTTATCTTCTTCTCTCATTTTCTTTGGCCATTTTCTCAGATGCTGCGTCCTTCCAAAAACTTCCGGTGCCGGGAAAAAGGTCAGGCCCTGAAGCTTTCGCCTTTGATTCCACCGGAAAAGGTTTCTACACCGGAGTTTCCGGCGGTAAAATCTTAAAACATCTACCGGGGAAGGGTTACGTCGATTTTGGCTATATCACAGTATCCTCGTAAGTTTTTTATTGGGCAATTCTCTTAAATAGCCATTTTTAAGTTTTTGTCACAAAAATAGCCCTCAAAAAATAAAAGGATCAAAATAGACTTTTTTTTTTTGAAATTATGATTTTTTTTTTAATTTTTTTTTGAAATTTGAAACCCTAACCCCAAACTCACCCCTTAACTCTAAACTCTAAAGTCCAAATTAGTTAACCATAAGGGTATAAATGCATATAAATGAATTTTTTAGCTTCTAAAAAAAACATTTTGATCACTTTCTTCCTTAAAAACTATTTTTGTGACAAACAAACTAAAATGGGCTATCTAAGGGAATTACTCTTTTTTATACTTTTGGTATATTAAAGTGGATTATAACGTTATTACAACATGACTAGTTTCTGCTATTACAGAGTAACATAGAGAAACCAGATACAAATGGCATCATAATTCTTGCCAAATACATGCATGATACGAATGTTTTTATCAGTAAATCCCGTAAGAGAGTAATTATATTTTCGGCTCACAAGCAAAAAAAGAGTTAAGGAAAAGATTTATTTGAAATTATATATGAAACGAGATAGTTGACATTGGCAAACTTCTTTGTGAAAAATACGAATACCTCTATGGACTTGATAGTCGTCGTATCATGTTATGATTTTATCAATTAGAAATGACTGCAACCTACTTTCTTCCGGGGTCGGTAACTGCAGCAAGCTACTTTTAAATTCATCAAATGAAAATTATTTAGTGTTCCCTTTTCCTTCAAACCTTCTGCATAGTGAATGGATTCAGATCTGGTCAAATATTTCTAAACATTGGATCGTTAAGTCTAGTGGAGTATTTTCATATTGTTTTTGTTTACGGTGTAACTGATAACCATGAATATTTAGAATATATATAAAAAGAATGAGTAAGAATAAAATTTAGAAATAATATTTCATTATCAAAATTAATAAGAAATAAATTTATTCTATAATTTTCTATAAACAAAATAATGAAAATAAATGAAAAGGAAAAATTATTTGTTATGAATGGTAAATTTTTTAAAGAATGTTAAGAAATCATTCATTTGGTTACCATTCATAGTCTTAATGTTTGAGTTTTACTGTTGAAAATGCTGCAAACTATAAATTGATCAACCTTATATATATTTTGTGAAATTGTCTTTGATTTTTTCCCTAAAATTACTCATATATGACTGCTACTCCAATTCTTGTTTCAAATTACTAATACGGATATGGATCAAGACTGATTAACAGATCTTTTATGAAGCGAAGGGGATAGAGAATGTTAATTTTCATTCCATAAATGTAATTAATGACGTTGACCATATGGGTAATCACGTTACCTGTTCATTGCTGACTTTGAAAAAGTAGTCTTCCTCGTTTATTGTACACGTTACGCCTCATCGTGAAAAAGTCAAGTTTTTTTGACAACTGAAAAAGTCAAATTAACATTCCATAGTCATTATATTTTTTTTTGACTAAATTTTTTTTTGTTCACTATGTTAATTTTTCATAGAGAAATTTTTTTAGATAGCCCTTTTAGTTTGTTATTCACAAAAATAGTTCTTAAAGAAAAAAATGACCAAAATAATTTTTTAGAAGCTAAACTTTTTATTTATATGCATTTATACCCATAGGGTTAACTAATTTAGACTTTAAGGTTTAGAGTTAAGGGGTAGATTTGGAGATAGTGTTTCAAATTTCAAAAAAAAATAAAAAAAATGAAAATTTCAAAAACAAATATGCTATTTTGATCATTTTATTTTTCTATTACTATTTTTGTGACAAAAACTTAAAAATTACTATTTAAGAGAATTGCCCTTTTTCATCCTATAACATCAAATTTAGATTATGTCTTGCGTTTTCTTGAAAAATGACACAATTTGTTTTAGGAAATCGCAATGGTGCGATGGAGCACTTGGAACAGCTTATATGAGTAAATGCGGCCGGCCAGCCGGAATAGCATTCAACAACAAAACAGGAGAGCTCTACGTGGCCGATGCTCCGTTGGGTCTCCACGTCATCCCTAGTGGTGGTGGCTACGCCAAGAAGATCGCCGACAGTGTTAACGGCAAGCCTTTCTTGTTTCTCGATGGTCTAGACGTTGATCCCACTACCGGTGTCGTCTACTTCACTTCGTTCAGCTCAAAATTTAGCCCTGGGTAAAGTTTCATTTTCCTTATATTTAAATAAATAATAAACTTGCCAAATACTCTATAAACAAAATTTTATGTCGAATTTTCTTTTTTTTTTAAAGTGTAACTGGTATTTGTGTCCTTTCTCAAAACAAACAGATTCATCTTTTTGTTATGACATAGAACCAATGTTTTAAAAATTGTGCTATGCGGTTATAAAAAAAATAAAATTTAACAACTAATTTTCTAAGACTGTTTTTTGAGCATTGCATAATACTCCCTTCGTTTCATATTAGTTGTCGTTCTGGATTTATGCACACAGATTAAAAAAACATTTAGTTTTACATGTTTTCAAAATAAAAACAATATTACCAATACATCTAACCATATTTCAACCAATCAAAAAATTGAATAAATAATATTATCAATAAATTTTGCATTGAAAACCGAAAACGACACTACGCTTATTTTAAAACAAAAAATTTATCCTACAATGATATGTAGTTTGAAACGGATGAAGTAACTTTTATATTTATACTTTTAAAATTCTTAAAACTTAATTAAACCTTATTTATTTTGTAAGGGTATATGTTAAATAGATAGATGTTATACATTTTGTTTGAATCATGTTCATCTTTTAGTATATTATTAACTTAAGATAAGTTAAAATTCATTTATCTATTACTAATCAATATGTTTACTATTGGTTTATGCATGTAGCGACGTGTTAAAAGCAGTGGCATCAAAAGACGCTACCGGGAAACTCTTCAAGTACGATCCAACAGAAAAGGTCGTGACTGTATTGCTAGAAGGCCTAAGTGGCTCAGCCGGTTGTGCCGTTAGCTCGGATGGTTCTTTCGTGCTGGTTAGTCAGTTCACAAAGAGTAACATCAAGAGGTATTGGATCAAAGGATCTAGAGCTGGTTCTTCTGAAGACTTCAGTAATGCTGTCTCAAACCCTGACAATATCAAGAGGATCGGTTCGTCCGGAAACTTTTGGGTTGCTTCGGTCGTGAACACAGCTACTGGACCAACAAACCCATCGGCGGTTAAAGTTAATTCTGATGGTAAAGTGCTTCAGACAGTTTCGGTGAAGGATAAGTTTGGGGATACTTTGGTCAGCGAGGTTAACGAGTTCGAGGGAAGGCTTTATATTGGAACCCTGTTTGGTCCTTTTGCCGGTGTTCTTGACCTTTAAAATTATTTTGTATAACATTAGTTTGGGTTTTAGAAATAAAATGATTGTTTGGGAATAATGAACCGATCAGATGGTATGATCTGATATAACATTGATGCAATGATTCAGTAATCCATTTTCGGTTTATAAAAACCTTGTAATAATCATGGGCTAACATTACCTCCAGGTTTGATGGATATCATGATACCAAAGTAATGACTC
>MU106085.1:162802-189642 GCA_012274485.2 Sinapis alba | reverse complement strand
CGATTTTTCATGGCCTGATGGACCAGTCTGGACAGTCCTCGGTCCATCCATGCAGTACGTATGGACGATCGTATCAGCCTATAAGTACGTATGGGTCATTTTTCAAGTACTGATGGGACTAGTTTGGACAATCCATGGTCCGTTGAATTAATTCCTTCCATTCAGTATGGATAAGGCTGATCAAATCATCCTATCAGTACTTACGGTAGATTTTTTATGGCCTGATGGACCATTTGGACTGTCCTTTGTCCATCCATGCAGTACGAATGGCTGATTGTATCAGCCTATCAGTACGTATGGGTCATTTTTCATGTACTGATGGGACCAGACTAACAGTCTATGGTCCGTTGAGTTAAATCCTTCCGTTCAGTATGGATAGGCTGAATATAACAGCCTATCAGTATGTGTTGGTCAATTTTTCATGGCCTGATGGACCAGCCTGGACAGTCCTTGGTCCATCCATGTAGTACGGATGGATGATCGTATCAGCCTATCAGTATGTATGGGTCATCTTTCATGTACTGATGGGACCAGTCTGGACAGTCCATGGTCCGTTGAGTTAAACCCTTCCATTCAGTATGGATAAGGCTGATCATATCAGCCTATCAGTACGTGTGGGTCAATTTTCATGACCTGATGGACAAGCCTGGACAGTCCTTGGTCCATCCATTCAGTACGGATGGTTGATCGTATCAGCCTATCAGTACGTATGGGTCATTTTCATCTACTGATGGGACCAGTCCGGACAGTCCATGATCCTTTGAGTTAAATCCTTCCATTCAGTATGGATAAGGCTGATCATATCAGCCTATCAATACGTGTGGATCAATTTTCATGACCTCATGGACCAGCCTGGACAGTCCTTGGTCCATCCATTCAGTACGGATGGTTGATCGTATCAGCCTATCAGTACGTATGGGTCATTTTCATCTACTGATGGGACCAGTCTGGACAGTCCATGGTCCTTTGAGTTAAATCCTTCCATTCAGTATGGATAAGGCTGATCATATCAGCCTATCAATACGTGTGGATCAATTTTCATGACCTCATGGACCAGCCTGGACAGTCCTTGGTCCATCCATGCAGTACGGATGGATGATCGTATCAGCCTATCAGTACGTATGGGTCATTTTTCATCTACTGATGGGACCAGTCCGGACAGTCCATGGTCCTTTGAGTTAAATCCTTCCATTCAGTATGGATAAGGCTGATCATATCAGCCTATCAATACGTGTGGATCAATTTTCATGACCTCATGGACCAGCCTGGACAGTCCTTGGTCCATCCATGCAGTACGGATGGATGATCGTATCAGCCTATCAGTACGTATGGGTCATTTTTCATCTACTGATGGGACCAGTATGGACAGTCCATGGTCCGTTGAGTTAAATCCTTCCATTCAATATGGATAAGGCTGATCATATCAGGCTATTAATATGTGTGGGTCAATTTTCATGCCCCGATGGACTAGTCTGGACAGTCCTTGGTCCTTCCAGGCAGTATGGATGGCTGATCGTATCAGCCTATCAGTACGTATGGGTCATTTTTCATGTACTGATGGGACCAGTCGGGACAGTCCATGGTCCATCAATGCAGTACGGATGGATGATAGTATCAGCCTATCAGTGCGTATGGGTCATTTTTCATGTTATGATGGGACCAGTCTGGACAGTTCATGGTCCGTTCAGTTAAATCCTTCCATTCAGTACGGATAAGGCTTATCATATCAGCCTATCAGTACGTGTGGGTTAATTTTTCATGGCCTGATTGACCAGCCTGGACAGTCCTTGGTCCATCCATGCAATACGGATGGATGATCGTATCAGCCTATCAGTGCGTATGTGTCATTTTTCTTGTACTGATGGGACCACTCTGGACAGTCCATGGTCCGTTGAGTTAAATCCTTCCATTTAGTATGGATAAGGCTGATCATATCAGCCTATCAATACGTGTGGGTCAATTTTCATGACCTGATGGACCAGCCTGGACAGTCCTTGGTCCATCCATGCAGTACGGATGGATGATCGTATCAGCCTATCAGTACGTATGGGTCATTTTTCATGTACTGATGGGACTAGTCTGGACAGTCCATGGTCCGTTGAATTAAATCGTTCCATTCAGTACGGATAAGGCTGATCATATCATCCTATCAATACGTATGGGTAGATTTTTTATGGCCTGATGGACCAATCTGGACTGTTCTTGGTCCATCCATGCAGTACGGATGGATGATCGTATCAGCCTATCAGTACGTATGGGTTATTTTTGATCTACTGATGAAACCAGTCTGGATAGTTGATGATCCGTTGAGTTAAATCCTTCCATTAAGTATGGATAAGGCTGATCATATCAGCCTATCAATACGTGTGGGTCAAATTTCATGACCTGATTGACCAGCCTGGACAGTCCTTGGTCCATCCATGCAGTACGGATGGATGATCGTATCAGCCTATCAGTACGTTTGGGTCATTTTTCATGTACTGATGGGACTAGTCTGGACAGTCCACGGTCCGTTGAATCAAATCCTTCCATTCAGTACGGATAAGGCTGATCATATCATCCTATCAATACGTATGGGTAGATTTTTTATGGCCTGATGGACCAATCTGGTCTGTCCTTGGTCCATCCATGCAGTACGGATGGATCATCGTATCAGCCTATCAGTACGTATGGGTCATTTTTCATCTACTGATGGGACCAGTCTGGACAGTCCATGGTCCGTTGAGTTAAATCCTTCCATTCAGTATGGATAAGGATGATCATATCAGCCAATCAGTACGTGTGGGTCAATTTTCATGACCTGATGGACCAGCCTGGAGAGTCCTTGGTCCATCCATGCAGTACGGATGGATGATCGTATCAGCCTATCAGTACGTATGGGTAATTTTTCATCTACTGATGGGACCAGTCTGGTTAGTCCATGGTCTGTTGAGTTAAATCTTACCATTTAGTACGGATAAGGCTGATCATATCAGCCTATCAGTACGTGTGGGTCAATTTTTCATGGCCTAATGGACCAGTCTGGATAGTCCTCGGTCCATCCATGCAGTACGTATGGACGATCATATCAGCCTATCAGTACGTATGGGTCATGTTTCATGTACTGATGGGACTTGTATGGACAATCCATGGTCCGTTGAATTAAATCCTTCCATTCAGTACGGATAAGCCTGATCAAATCATCCTATCAGTACTTATGGGTAGATTTTTTTATGGCCTGATGGACCATCTAGACTGTCCTTGGTCCCTCCATGCAGTACGAATGGCTGATCGTATCAGCCTATCAGTACGTGTGGGTCATTTTTCATGTACTGATGAGACCAGTCTGGACAGTCCATGGTCCTTTGAGTTAAATCCTTCCATTCAGTATGGATAAGGCTGATCATATTAGCCTATCAGTACGTGTGGGACGATTTTTCATGGCCCATATGATCAGTCTGGACAGTTCTTGGTCCTTCCAGGCAGTACGGATAGCTTATTGTATCAGCCTATCAGTAAGTATGGGTCATTTTTCATATACTGATGGGACCAGTTCGAACAGTCCATGGTCCGTTGAGCTATATTCGTCCATTCAGTACGGATAAGGCTGATCATATCAGCCTTACAGTACGTATTGGTCGATTGTTAATGGCATGATGAACCGGTCTGGAGAGTCCTTGGTCCAACCAGGCAGTACGGATGGCTAATTGTATCAATCTATCAGTATGTATGGGTCATTTTTCATGTACCGATGCGACTAGTCCGGACAGTCTATGATCCGTTGAGTTAAATGCTTTAATTCAGTACGGTCAAGGCTGATCATATCAGCATATCAGTATGTATGGGTTGATTTTTCATGGCCTATTGGACTAGTCTGGACAGTCCTTGGTCCATCTAGGCAGTAAGGATTGCTGATTGTATCAGCTTATCAGAACGTAATGGTCATTTTTCATGTACCGATGTGACCAGTCTAGACAGTCCATGGTCTGTTGAGTTAAATCCTTCCATTCAGTACGGTTAAGGCTGATCATATCAGCCTATCAGTACGTATGGCAATTTTTCATGGCCTGATGAACCAGTCTGGAGAGTCCTTGGTCCATCCAGGCAGTACGGATGGCTAATTGTATCAACCTATTAGTACGTATGGGTCATTTTTCATGTACTGATGGGACCACTCCGGACAGTCTGTGGTTCGTTGAGTTAAATCCTTCCATTCAGTACGTATAAGGCTGATCATATCAGCCTATCAGTATGTATAGGTTGATTTTTCAGGGCCCGATGGACCAGTATGGACAGTCCTTGGTCCTTCCATGCAGTACAAATGGCTGATCGTATTAGCCTATCTGTACGTATGGGTCATTTTCATGTACTGATGGGACCAGTCCGGACAGTCCATGGTCCGTTGAGTTATATCCTTTCATTCAGTACGGATAAGGCTGATCGTATCAGCCTATCAGTATGTATGGGTCGATTTTTCATGGCCTGATGGACCAGTCTGGATAGTCTTTGGTCCTTCCAGGCAGTACGGATGGCTGATGGTATAAGCCTATCAGTACGTATGGGTCAGTTTTCATGTACTGATGGGACCAGTCCAGAAAGTCCATGGTCCATTGAGTTAAATCTTTCAATTCAATACAGATAAGACTGATCATATAACCTATCAGTACGTATGGGTTGATTTTTCATGGCCTTATGGACCAGTCTGGACAGTCCTTGGTTCTTCCAGGCAGTACAGATGGCTGATCGTATCAGCCTATAAATACGTATGGGTCCTTTTTCATTTACTGATGGGACCAGTCCGGACAGTCCATGGTCTGTTAAGTTAAATCCTTCCATTCAGTACGGATAAGGATGATCATATCAGCCTATCAGTATGTGAAGGACGTTTTTTCATGGCCTGATGGACCAGTCTGGAAAGTGCTTGGTCCTTCTAGGCAGTACGGATGGTTGATCGTATTAGCCTATCAGTAAGTATGGGTAATTTTTAATGTACTGATGGGACCAGTCCGAACAGTCAATGGTCCGTTGAGCTATATCCTTCCATTCAGTACGGATAAGGCTGATCATATCAGCCTATCTGTACGCATTGATCGATTGTTTATGGCCTTATGGACCAGTCTAGACAGTCCTTGGTCCTGCTAGGCAGTACGGATGGCTGATCGTATCAGCCTATCAGTACGTATGGGTCATTTTTCATGTAATGATGGGATTAGTCTGGACAATCCATGGTCCGTTGAGTTAAATCCTTCCATTCAATACGGATAAGGCTGATCATATCAGCCTATCAATACGTGTGGGTCGATTTTTCATGGCCAAATGGACTAGTGTTGACAGTCCTTGGTCCTTCCAGGCAGTACGGATGGCTGATTGTATCAGCCTATCAGTATGTATGGGTCATTTTTCATGTACCGATGGCACTAGTCTGGACAGTCCATGGTATGTTGATCCTTCAATTCAGTACGGTTAACGCTGATAATATCAGCATATCAATATGTATGAGTTAATTTTTCATGGCCTGATGGACCAGTCTGGACAGTCCTTGGTCAATCCAGGCAGTACGGATTGTTGATCGTATCAGCCTATCAGAACATATGGGTAATTTTTCATGTACTGATGGGACTAGTCTGGACAGACCATTGTCCGGTGAGTTAAATCCTTCAATTCAGTACGGTTAAGGTTAATCATATCAGCCTATCAGTATGTATGGATTGATTTTTCATGGCCTGATGGACCCGTCTAGACAGTCCTTGGTCCATCCAGGCAGTACTGATTGCTGATCGTATCAGCATATCAGAATGTATTGGTCATTTTTCTTGTACTGATGGGAACATTCTGGACAGTCCTTGGTCCGTTGAGTTAAATCCTTCCATTCAATATGGATAAGGTTGATCATATCACCCTATTAGTACCTGTGAGTCAATTTTTCATGGCCTGATGGACTAGCATGGACCGTCATTTGTCTTTCCAGGCAGTAAGGATGGCTGATCGTATAAGCCTATCAAGACGTATGGGTCGATTTTAATGTACTGATGGGACCGGTCTGGAAAGTCCATGGTCCATTGAGTTAAATCCTTTCATTTAGTGTGGATAAGGCTGATCATATCAGCCTATCAGTACGTTTGGGTCGATTTTTCATCGCCTGAAGGACCAGTCTGGACAGTCCTTGGTCCTTTCAAGAAGTACAGATGGCTTATCGTACCAGCCTATCAGTACATATGGGTCAATTTTCATGTACTGATGGGACCAGTCTGGACAGTCCATGGTCCGTTGAGTTATAACCTTCCATTCAGTATGGATAAGGCTGATCATATCAGCCTATCAGTACGTGTGGGTCAATTTTTAATGACCTGATGGACCAGTCTGGACAGTCCTTGGTCCTTCCATGCAGTACAAATGGCTGATCGTATCAGCCTATCAGTACGTATGGGTCATTTTCATGTACTGATGGGACCAGTCCGGACAGTCCAGGGTCCGTTGAGTTATATCCTTCCATTCAGTACGGATAAGGCTGGTCATATCAGCCTATCAGTACGTATGGGTCGATTTTCCATGGCCTGATGGACCAGTCTGGACAGGTCTTGGTCCTTTCAGGCAGTACGGATGGCTGATCGTATAAGCCTATCAGTATGTATGGGTCATTTTACAATTACTGATGGGACCAGTCCAGACTGTCCATGGTCCGTTAAGTTAAATCATTCAATCCAGTACAGTTAAGGCTGATAATTTCAGCATATCAGTATGTGTAGGTTGATTTTTCATGGCCTGATGGACCAGTCTGGACAGTCCTTGGTCAATCCAGGCAGTACAGATGGCTGATTGTATGAACCTATCAGTACGTATGGGTCATTTTTCATGTACTGATGGGACCACTCCGGACAGTCTGTGGTTCGTTGAGTTAAATCCTTCCATTCAGTACGTATAAGGCTGATCATATCAGCCTATCAGTATGTATAGGTTGATTTTTCAGGGCCCGATGGACCAGTCTGGACAGTCCTTGGTCCTTCCATGTAGTTAGGATGACTGATCGTATCAGCCTATCAGTACGTATGGGTCATTTTTCATGTACCGATGGGACCAGTCCAAACAGTCCATGGTCTGTTGAGCTATATCCTTCCATTCAGTACGGATAAGGCTGATCATATCAGCCTATCAGTACGTATTGGTCGACTGTTTATGGCCTGATGAACCAGTCTGGAGAGTCCTTGGTCCATCCAGGCAGTACGGATGGTTAATTGTATCAACCTATCAGTACGTATGGGTCATTTTTCATTTACTGATGGGACCAGTCCGGACAGTCCATGGTCCGTTGAGTTATATCCTTCCATTCAGTGCGGATAAGGATGATCATATCAGCCTATCAGTATGTGTGGGACGTTTTTTCATGGCCTGATGGACCAGTCTGGAAAGTCCTTGGTCCTTCCAGGCAGTACGGATGGCTGATCGTATCAGCCTATCAGTAAGTATGGGTAATTTTTGATGTACTGATGGGACCAGTCCGAACAGTCAATGGTCCGTTGAGCTATATCCTTCCATTCAGTACGGATAAGGCTGATCATATCAGCCTATCTGTACGTATTGATCGATTGTTTATGGCCTTATGGACCAGTCTAGACAGTCCTTGGTCCTGCTAGGCAGTACGGATGGCTGATTGATCAGCCTATCAGTACGTATGGGTCATTTTTCATGTACTGATGGGACCAGTCCAGACTGTCCATGGTCCGTTGAGTTAAATCCTTCCATTCAGTTTGGATAAGGATGATCATATCAGCATATCAGTACGTATGGGTTGATTTTTCACTGCCTCATGGAGCAGTGTGGAGAGTCCTTGGTTCATCCAGGCAATACAAATGGCTAATTGTATCAACCTATCAGTACGTATGGGTCATTTTTCATTTACTGATGGGACCAGTCAGGACAGTCCATGGTCCGTTGAGGTAAATCCTTCCATTCACTGCGGATAAGGCTGATCATTTCAGCCTATCAGTACGTGTGGGATGATTTTTCATGGCCCAATGGATCAGTTTGGACAGTCCTTGGTCCTTCCAGGAAGTACGAATAGCTGATCGTATCAGCCTATCAGTAAGTATGGGTCATTTTTCATGTACTGATGGGAACAGTTCGAACAGTCCATGGTCCGTTGAGCTATATCCGTCCATTTAGTACGGATAAGGCTGATCATATCAGCCTATCAGTACGTATTGGTCGATTGTTTATGGCCTGATGAACCAGTCTGGAGAGTCATTGGTCCATCCAGGCAGTACGGATGGCTAATTGTATCAATCTATTAGTATGTATGGGTCATTTTTCATGTACTGATGCGACTAGTCTGGACAGTCCATGATCCGTTGAGTTAAATGCTTTAATTCAGTACGGTCAAGGCTGATCATATCAGCATATCAGTATGTATGGGTTGATTTTTCATGGCCTGATGGACTAGTCTGGACAGTCCTTAGTCCATCCAGGCAGTACGGATTGCTGATTGTATCAGCCTATCAGAACGTAATGGTCATTTTTCATGTACTGATGGGACCAGTCTAGACAGTCCATGGTGTGTTGAGTTAAATCCTTCCATTAAGTACGGTTAAGGCTGATCATATCAGCCTATCAGTACGTATGGGCAATTTTTCATGGTCTGATGAACCAGTCAGGAGAGTCCTTGGTCCATCCAGGCAGTACGGATGGCTGATTGATCAACCTATCAGTACGTATGGGTCATTTTTCATGTACTGATGGGACCAGTCCGGACAGTCCGTGGTTCCTTGAGTTAAATCCTTCCATTCACTACGTATAAGGCTGATCATATCAGCCTATCAGTATGTATGGGTTGATTTTTCAGGGCCCGATGGACCAGTCTGGACAGTCCTTGGTCCTTCCATGTAGTTAGGATGACTGTTCGTATCATCCTATCAGTACGTATGGGTCATTTTTCATGTACTGATGGGACCAGTCCAAACAGTCCATGGTCTGTTGAGCTTTATCCTTCCATTCAGTACGGATAAGGCTGATCATATCAGCCTATCAGTACGTATTGGTCGATTGTTTATGGCCTGATGAACCAGTCTGGAGAGTCCTTGGTCCATCAAAGCAGTACGGATTGCTAATTGTATCAACCTATCAGTACGTATAGGTCATTTGTCATGTACTGATGGGACTAGTCCAGACAGTCCATGGTCCGTTGTGTTAAATTCTTTAATTCATTACGGTTAAGGCTGATCATATCAGCATATCAGTATGTATGGGTTGATTTTTCATGGCCTGATGGACCAGTCTGGACAGTCCTTGGTCCATCCAGGCAGTACGGATTGCTGATTGTATCAGCCTATTTGAACAGTCCATGGTCCGTTGAGTTAAACCTTCCATTCAGTACGGTTAAGGCTGATCATATCAGCCTATCAGTACGTATTGGTTGATTTTTCATGGCCCGATGGATCAGTTTGGACAGTCCTTGGTCCTTCCAGGAAGTACGGATAGTTGATCGTATCAGCCTATCAGTAAATATGGGTCATTTTTCATGTACTGATGGGACCAGTTCGAACAGTCCATGGTCCGTTGAGCTATATCCGTCCATTTAGTACGGATAAGGATGATCATAACAGCCTATCAGTACGTATTGGTCGATTGTTTATGACCTTATGGACCAGTCTGGACAGTCCTTGGTCCTGCCAGGCAGTACGGATGGCTGATAGTATCACCCTATCAGTACGTCTGGGTCATTTTTCATGTACTGATTGGACCAGTCAAGACTGTCCATGGTCCATTGAGTTAAATTCTTCCATTCAATACGGATAAGGATGATCATATCAGCATATCAGTATGTATGGGTTGATTTTTCATGGCCTGATTGACCAGTGTGGACAGTCCTTGGTCCTTCCAGGCAGTACGGATGGCTGATCGTATAAGCCTATCAGTACGTATGGGTCAGTTTTCATGTACTGATGGGACCAGTCCAGAAATTCCATGGTCCATTGAGTTAAATCCTTCCATTCAGTACGGATAAGGCTGATCATATAACCTATCAGTACGTATGGGTTGATTTTTCATAGCCTTATGGACCAGTCTGGACAGTCCTTGGTCCTTCCAGGCAGTATGGATGGCTGAGTGTATCAGCCTATAAATACGTATTGGTCATTTTTCATGTACTGATGCAACTAGTCCGGACAGTCCATGGTCCGTTGTGTTAAATTCTTTAATTCATTACGGTTAAGGCTGATCATATCAGCATATCAGTATGTATGGGTTGATTTTTCATGGCCTGATGGACCAGTCTGGACAGTCCTTGGTCCATCCAGGCAGTACGGATTGCTGATTGTATCAGCCTATCCGAACGTATGTTTCATTTTTCATGTACTGATGGGACCAGTCTGGACAGTCCTTGGTCCATCTAGGAAGTACGGATGGTTAATTGCATCAACCTATCAGTACGTATGGGTCATTTTTCATTTACTGATGGGACCAGTCCGGACAGTCCATGGTCTGTTGAGGTAAATCCTTCCATTCACTGCGGATAAGGCTGATCATTTCAGCCTATCAGTACGTGTGGGACGATTTTTCATGGCCCAATGGATCAGTTTGGACAGTCCTTGGTCCTTCCAGGAAGTACGGATAGCTGATCGTATCAGCCTATCAGTAAGTATGGGTCATTTTTCATGTACTGATGGGACCAGTTCGAACAGTCCATGGTCCGTTGAGCTATATCCGTCCATTTAGTACGGATAAGGCTGATCATATCAGCCTATCAGTACGTATTGGTCGATTGTTTATGGCCTGATGAACCAGTCTGGAGAGTCATTGGTCCATCCAGGCAGTACGGATGGCTAATTGTATCAATCTATTAGTATGTATGGGTCATTTTTCATGTACTGATGCGACTAGTCTGGACAGTCCATGATCCGTTGAGTTAAATGCTTTAATTCAGTACGGTCAAGGCTGATCATATCAGCATATCAGTATGTATGGGTTGATTTTTCATGGCCTGATGGACTAGTCTGGACAGTCCTTGGTCCATCCGGGCAGTACGGATTGCTGATTGTATCAGCCTATCAGAACGTAATGGTCATTTTTCATGTACTGATGGGACCAGTCTAGACAGTCCATGGTGTGTTGAGTTAAATCCTTCCATTAAGTACGGTTAAGGCTGATCATATCAGCCTATCAGTACGTATGGGCAATTTTTCATGGCCTGATGAACCAGTCAGGAGAGTCCTTGGTCCATCCAGGCAGTACGGATGGCTGATTGATCAACCTATCAGTACGTATGGGTCATTTTTCATGTACTGATGGGACCAGTCCGGACAGTCCGTGGTTCCTTGAGTTAAATCCTTCCATTCAGTACGTATAAGGCTGATCATATCAGCCTATCAGTATGTATGGGTTGATTTTTCAGGGCCCGATGGACCAGTCTGGACAGTCCTTGGTCCTTCCATGTAGTTAGGATGACTGTTCGTATCATCCTATCAGTACGTATGGGTCATTTTTCATGTACTGATGGGACCAGTCCAAACAGTCCATGGTCTGTTGAGCTTTATCCTTCCATTCAGTACGGATAAGGCTGATCATATCAGCCTATCAGTACGTATTGGTCGATTGTTTATGGCCTGATGAACCAGTCTGGAGAGTCCTTGGTCCATCAAAGCAGTACGGATTGCTAATTGTATCAACCTATCAGTACGTATGGGTCATTTGTCATGTACTGATGGGACTAGTCCAGACAGTCCATGGTCCGTTGTGTTAAATTCTTTAATTCATTACGGTTAAGGCTGATCATATCAGCATATCAGTATGTATGGGTTGATTTTTCATGGCCTGATGGACCAGTCTGGACAGTCCTTGGTCCATCCAGGCAGTACGGATTGCTGATTGTATCAGCCTATTTGAACAGTCCATGGTCCGTTGAGTTAAACCTTCCATTCAGTACGGTTAAGGCTGATCATATCAGCCTATCAGTACGTATTGGTCGATTTTTCATGGCCCGATGGATCAGTTTGGACAGTCCTTGGTCCTTCCAGGAAGTACGGATAGTTGATCGTATCAGCCTATCAGTAAATATGGGTCATTTTTCATGTACTGATGGGACCAGTTCGAACAGTCCATGGTCCGTTGAGCTATATCCGTCCATTTATTACGGATAAGGCTGATCATATCAGCCTATCAGTACGTATTGGTCGATTGTTTATGACCTTATGGACCAGTCTGGACAGTCCTTGGTCCTGCCAGGCAGTACGGATGGCTGATAGTATCACCCTATCAGTACGTCTGGGTCATTTTTCATGTACTGATTGGACCAGTCAAGACTGTCCATGGTCCATTGAGTTAAATCCTTCCATTCAATACGGATAAGGATAATCATATCAGCATATCAGTATGTATGGGTTGATTTTTCATGGCCTGATTGACCAGTGTGGACAGTCCTTGGTCCTTCCAGGCAGTACGGATGGCTGATCGTATAAGCCTATCAGTACGTATGGGTCAGTTTTCATGTACTGATGGGACCAGTCCAGAAATTCCATGGTCCATTGAGTTAAATCCTTCCATTCAGTACGGATAAGGCTGATCATATAACCTATCAGTACGTATGGGTTGATTTTTCTTCGCCTTATGGACCAGTCTGGACAGTCCTTGGTCCTTCCAGGCAGTATGGATGGCTGAGTGTATCAGCCTATAAATACGTATTGGTCATTTTTCATGTACTGATGCAACTAGTCCGGACAGTCCATGGTCCGTTGTGTTAAATTCTTTAATTCATTACGGTTAAGGCTGATCATATCAGCATATCAGTATGTATGGGTTGATTTTTCATGGCCTGATGGACCAGTCTGGACAGTCCTTGGTCCATCCAGGCAGTACGGATTGCTGATTGTATCAGCCTATCCGAACGTATGTTTAATTTTTCATGTACTGATGGGACCAGTCTGGACAGTCCTTGGTCCATCCAGGAAGTACGGATGGTTAATTGCATCAACCTATCAGTACGTATGGGTCATTTTTCATTTACTGATGGGACCAGTCCGGACAGTCCATGGTTTGTTGAGTTAAATCCTTCCATTCAGTGTGGATAAGGCTGATCATATCAGCCTATCAGTACGTGTGGGACATTTTTTCATGGCCTGATGGACCAGTCTGGACATTCTTTGGTCCTTCCAGGAAGTACGGATGGCTGATCGTATCAGCCTATCAGTAAGTATGGGTCATTTTTCATGTACTGATCGGACCAGTCCAAACAGTCCATGGTCTGTTGAGCTATATCCTTCCATTCATTACAGATAAGGCTGATCATATCAGCCTATATGTACGTATTTGTCGATTGTTTATGGCCTTATGGACCAGTTTGGACAGTCCTTGGTCCTGCTAGGCAGTACGGATGGCTGATCGTATCAGCCTATCAGTACGTATGGGTCAATTTTCATGTAGTGATGGGACCAGTCCAGACTGTCCATGGTATTTTGATGAAAATGACACATACGTATTGATAGGCTGATACGATCAACCATTTGTACTGCATGGAAGGACCAAGGACTGTCCAGACGGGTCCATCAGGTCACTAAAATTGACCCACACGTACTGATAGGCTGATATGACCCGCCTTATCCATACTGAATGGAAGGTTATAACTCAACGGATCATGGACTGTCCAGAATGGTCCCATCAATACATGCAAAATGACCCATACGTACTGATAGGCTGGTACGATCAGCCATCCGTACTGACTGAAAGGACCAAGGACTGTCCAGACTGGTCCTTCAGGCGATGAAAAATAGACCCACACGTACTGATGGGCTGATATGATCAACCTTATCCGCACTAAATGAAAGGATTTAACTCAATGGACCATGGACTTTCCAGACTGGTCCCATCAGTACATGAAAATCGCCCATACGTACTGATAGGCTTAACCGATCAGCCATCCTTACTGCTTGGAATGACAAACAACTGTCCAGGCTAGTCCATCAGGCCATTGAAAAATTGAATCACACGTACTAATAGGCTTATATGATCAACCTTATCCATATTGAATGGAAGGATTTAACTCAACGGACCAAAGACTGTCCAGACTGGTCCCATCAGTACATAAAAAAGGACCCATACGTTCTGATATACTGATACGATCAGAAATTAGTACTGCCTGGATGGACCAAGGCCTGTCTAGACGGGTCCATCAGGCCATGAAAAATCAACCCATACATACTGATAGGCTGATATGATTAACCTTAACTGTACTGAATGGAAGGATTTAACTCAACGGACCATGGTCTGTCCAAACTGGTCCCATCAGTACTTGGAAAATGACCCATATGTCCTGATAGGCTGATATGATCAGCAATCCGTACTGCCTGGATTGACCAAGGACTGTCCAAACTGGTCAATCAGGCCATGAAAAATCAACTCATACATACTGATATGCTGATATTATCAGCCTTAACCGTACTGAATTGAAGATTTAACTCAACGGACCATGGACAGTCTTGACTGGTCCCATCAATAATTGAAAAATGACCCATACGTACTGATAGGCTGATACGATCAGCCATCCGTACTGCCTGGCAGAACCAAAGTCTGTCCCGACTGGTCCATAAGGCCATAAACAATTGACCAATACGTACTGATAGGCTGATATGATCACCCTTATCCATACTGACTGGTCCCATCAGTACATTAAAAATGACACATACTTACTGATAGGCTGATACGATCAACCATCCGTACTGCCTGGAAGGACCAAGGACTGTCCAGACTGCTCCATCAGGCCATGAAAAATCGTCCCACGCATACTGATAGGCTGATATGATCAGCCTTATCCACACTGAATGGATGGACTTAACTAAACAGACCGTGGACTGTCCAGACTGGTTCCATCAATACATGAAAGATGACCCATACATACTGATAGGTTGATACGATCTGCCATCCGTACGGCCTGGATGGACCAAGGACTGTCCAGTCCTGTCCATCAGGCCATGAAAAATCGACCCATACGTACTGATAGGCTGATATGATCAGCCTAAACCATACTGAATGGAAAGATTTAACTCAACAGACCATGGACTGTCCGGACTGGTCCCATCAGTACATGAAAACTGACCCATATGTACTGATAGGTTGATACAATTAGCCATCCGTACTGCCTTGATGGACCAAGGACTCTCCAAACTGGTTCATCAGGCCATAAAAAATCGACTAATACATACTGATAGGCTGATATGATCAGCCTTATCCGTACTGAATGGAAGGATATAGCTCAACGGACCATGGACTGTTCGGATTGGTCCCATAAGTACATGAAAAATGACCCACACTTACTGATAGGCTGATACGATCAGCCATCCGTACTGCCTGGAAAGACCAAGGACTGTCCAGACTGGTCCATCGGGCCATGAAAAATCGTCCCACACGTACTGATCGGCTTATTTGATAAGCCTTATCCGCACTGAATGGAAGGATTTAACTCAACGGACCATGGACTGTCTTGTCCTCGATCCAGGAGATGATCGTTAGGATCGTCCATGGGGATATGAGACTCACTAATCAAGTCATGTGACCTAAACACAAGTGTGTCATGGCCTTGAAGTAAGGTCAAGGGATTTAGGAAGCTGAGACTTAACCAAAACAAGGAAGAGGTAAGCTGAAGGAGCTGGACAAGTAATCCGGTAGCTGGATAAGATCCAGATGAAGCTCAACCAGCTAAGTGGAGCTTGGAGGTAGAACACTCAGGTTATGTCATCTCACTGGAGCTGGTGGATTAGCTCACCCAGATGAGGCAGCTAGCAGTCAGCTCATCTCAGCTGGGAGTAGTGTTAGGGTCTTGGGCAGTTGGGCTAGGTCGGGTCACAGTTGGGTCAGCCGGTTGGGTCTTGTGGTCAGGCCATTGAGACAATGGCTTGGACAGTCCCTAGGCTCGGTCCAGGACCTTGGAAAAGGGTCCAGACTCCTCCTGGAACTGCTGGTGGACAGTTATAGGCGAATGGGTGCAAGGAGAGGCAGTTATGGCCGAAGGGATGCGATGGGACCAAAGGTGCCCATTCTCTTACCAAATGGTGTCCCCTTGGCCAAGGCAGTTGGCCACGCCTTCTTCTATATATATGGGATCCTGGGCACGAAAATTACAATCATTATTCATAGGAAACATAGAGAAAACTCCAGAGAGACAAGAGGAGAAAGGGAAAGAGAGATCAGCCCATAACAAGGCTGATATTGCTTGTTTGGGGGAATCCGGTAAGGATGATTATTCTGTGAAGGCCGTGGGTTTTAAGGCACGCCAGTTATTCCTTCTTTATCCACAAAACACACGCAAATAGCCAGGAGAGAAGATAGAAGACCGGAATTCAATTCCAATGGCTGAGACAGCCTTGAAGGCAGATGTGTGTAGAAAGGCAGTTTCATGGGCAACAAAGGGGGAAGTGATGCACGACCCTTGGGTGGTTTTTGATCATGGATGAACACTTCCTAGGATTACTATGTGTTCTGGGAACACACGAAAATGGTAGGGAGAGAAGGGAGAAGGCCGGACTCCACTCTCAAAGGCCAAGACAGCCCTGAAGGCGGATGCAGTGCAGAAACTGGTTTCATGGGAGTTCCATGGATGGGTACTTTGGTGCGACCCTTGATTGGATCTTATAAATACTGGAGGTATGTGATAATACTTGATGGAGGTGTACTCTGGAAGATCAAGGCCGCACTTTACAAGGGATGGCACAAGATCTACAGACATCATTGATAAGGTAACATGTTTATGATTACTTTCTAGTTATATTGCTGTCTCTTGTGGTGTGATTAATGCCAGGTATGGCACGCCCTTTGAAGACCATATATTTTGATGCAAACTAAGGATCCAGGACCCTGAGAGAAGGGGCGGATCATTGCTGATCTAACTCATCCATGTGGGATGATAGTTAGATGATATTCATTGGATAGTGATCCATGATGGATCATGGATTGTGTTTTGTTTGATCATGGTGTGAACCATTGATCCGGCCCATTGAGGAGTCAAATGGGAGTCCTAGTATAAGGGGAACCATTGGTAGTGCAAGGTTCAATTCGTTTGGAACCAACAGCAAGCAAAGGAGATGAGCAAGGCTAGTACTTGTGGGCATGGACCACAAGTATGGAGCCGGTGTGTTTATACAAGGAAGGCCGTGTGTGATCTGATCATGGGCAAGGATAGACGACCTGATCCATAGATGATGGATCAAGGTGTCTTATCTGATTGATCAAAGGATGCACCGGTTGTAAGAGCAAGATTAATCGGTTCCATTGGGACATGGTTCTATGGTCGGTTAGGTAAGTGTGAAGACTCATCAGTTCTGAGTCATGTGGGGTGGTTGGTTGATTGACTTGGGATATGATGGGAAATATTATTCCATGAGAGGAATTGACTCCAGAGGAGCATACTCCTAATACATGGAGGCACTGAATCAAGGCCTTGGCTGGTTCAGGAACATAGTCCTTGCCCTTGGCCGGACTGATCATGGCCGAGATCTATATGATATAGGCCGAATTTGGGGAAACCCTTTTGGGAATCTCTTAGTGGTGATTTATCATGAATTATCATGAATTTTAATTAGATTTTAGGAATTGAGTTGATGATGTCAAGTTTGACTGAATAGACTGATCATGATCGGAATCCATATGTTATGGGTCGATTCATTGGATTCCGATTATAGGAATCTCTTAGTGGGGAATTATCAGGAGTTTTCATGAATTTTAATTAATTTTTGGAGCATGTTTGCTTGAGGTCGTTTTTGTAGCTGAAGACTTCGCAAAGGTACTTGGTCTGTGGGGATGGTTGGCTGAATGACTAAGTACCAAGGGGGAAGGGTTTATACAGGTATAAGGAATATGTACGAGTAGACGGGAAGCTGGGCGAAGCTACCTCGCAGCTCGATCAGTTGGAAGAGATGGAACCTCAGGTGAAGTGATTCAGCTCAGCTAGCTGGATGAGCTAGCTTAACAGCTAAGCCAGCTGGGACCGATGAGCTAACAAGCTCCGTGGATGTGGCAAAGGTAAGATCTAGCAATTGGTTGCTTAGATCTAGATAGAATGGTTAGGGGAATGGAACCTCAGGACTTGTGTGACTTGGTTTAGGTAGGATCGACCTTTGAGCTAGCTGGTAGTTGAGTGTACTAACGATTAGCTGAGGTGATTCGACTGGACCAGTATTAGGTTGGAGTTAGTCCAATGGTTAAGTAGATAATATTCCGCTGTGCATAAGTTGAAAGGATCTAAGCTAGAGAATGACTAAGATAGTCTTTAGCTAAGAGCTAAGTAAACCTTCGCCTTAAGGGCAAACTATAAAAGGAAAGGTTCAAAAATTGAGAGGTTCGGTCAGTGTGTGGACCGAGCGACGTGAGGCATCGACCGCGGCCTAGAAGGCCGGGTTCGGGTCTTACAAGTTTGTATCAGAGAATGCTTGATTCTAGGATGGTTGGGTTGTGGTTGTTCACCCACACATCCGGACAAGTGGATGCTGATGGGGTTAATCCACCAGTTTTTTTTGCTGACTCAGTTGGAGAAGGTTAATAATGAATCTGGATTGCCTCTAAGTCAACTCGACCCTACTGAGGTTTGGGAGGAATGAGCTGAGCTGCAGCTGAAATAAGAACTAGAGGGGGAAGCTGAATCCTCTCATATTGGGTACCGGTCTGATCCGAACATTGTTGCAAGCGATGGAAGGACTAACCGGTGGATCAGACAGCTGCTCCGGCAGCCAGTGGTCGAGCTGTGCCAGTAGCTGAGGTGGTTGAGATTGATCCACAAGCTTGGCAGCTCGGAAAGTGGACTACCTGAGTGTGCTGGACCACATAGCTCGGATGGGAACTAAGCATTTCTCAGGTAGTGTGGATCCTTTTGAGGCAGATGAGTGGAGGAGCTGATTGGTTTGTAACTTCAGCTCAACTCCCTGCTCAAAGTTATAGATCTATAACTGAAATTATTTCTGAAAACTGAGATGACTTGGAACCTTAGCTGTGTTGAGCCAAGTCAGAGTCAAGGTAAGATTGGGTTTTCATGCTTGTGAACGGGGAAGTTCCAAGATGAGCCGGCTTAGCGAAGATGCACTCTCCAAGGGCAAGACCCTGAAAACAGAATGGTTAGTTATCTAGTTGTTTGGAAGTAATAGACGGAATGGACGATGGATGCTATGCAAGATCTTTGTATGGGCGACCTGGACAAGGGAAGTAACATGGACCAGAGAGTGACTTAGGTTGAAAGAAACGTGCAGCACTCTCTTGGGGGTTAGTGTTATTCCTTGGTGGCCGTTCAAAACAAGTGAGCATATGCAGTGTTCATGTTGGTCTAAGGGAGACGCTACACGGCTAGTACATGAGTGGGCTTGTGATCAGATGGATCAGCTTGGACTTTGTGTAAGCCAAGGTAGGATTCCTTAAGATTAAATGAATGGAATTGGTCAATTCCAAGAGCAACTGGAAAGACGATGTTAAGTACCTTAGTATAATGAGGTTTGAGGTATACTATAAACACTTTTGTGAATTGTAGGGATTGTTCACAAAAGTGTGGTGCTTTGGAGAATGCTATTGGACGTTTTCTAAATGTGTGATCAAACCGAAAATCCTACTCATCTAAGTACTTAATGATCGGTGGTATGGAAACACACACACTTTTCGATACTGGAGCTACACATAGTTTTGTGAGTCCAAGGATGCTCGGAAAGGGGTTGTTCCAGTTGGGAACAGGGAATTGTCCTGGGGTAGTGAACGCGGCCGGTGGCAAGTTATGAGTTCACTAGGGGTGATTCAGGACATTCCAATGGTGATCCAAGACAGGGTCATGCATGTGGATCTTGTGGTAGTTCCAGTTGGGAACGGGGCATTGTCCTGGGTAGTGAATGCGGCCGGTGTGCAAGTTATGAGTTCACTAGGGGTGATTCAGGACATCCCAGTGGTGATACAAGACAGGGTCATGCCTGTGGATCTTGTGGTAGTCCACCTAAAGAATCACGAGGTGATATTAGGTATGGACAGGCTTGGAAATAATCGGGCCACTCTTGACTGTCACCGGGAGCGCGTGCAGTTTGAGAGTGGGTGTGGATATCCGATCAGGTTCCAAGGTATACGTCCGATCTCTGGATGCTTGGTGGTGTCAGCAATCCATGTTGAGAGGATGCTGAGGAAGGGTTGTGAAGCTTATCTGGCCACAATCGCCACTAGGGAGGTCGTAGGGGGTGGTGACCCGGAGGGAATACCGCTGGTCCGAGAGTTCCATGATGTGTTTAGGTCACTACAGGGCATTCCCCCTGATAGTTTGGACCCATTCATAATAGAACTGGACCAGGGATGGCCCCATGATCCAAAAGTCCCTACAGAATGGCTCTTGCCGAGATGGCCGAGCAATTGAGGACCAGGTTTGGTATGCAACCGTCCAGAGAGGGACAAGGGTTGGCATACTCAAATGAGTCCGAATGAGATCAATTCCAGTGAGGGACGAGGATCACAGTACAACCAAGTCGAAGATTGACCTAGGGTTGGGTTAAAGACGATCGAGTCCAGTGAGGGACAAGGATCACATTACAACCAAGTCGGAGAGGGACCTATGGTTGGGGTGAGACAGTTCAGTCCCGGAGTGGACCAGAACCGCAATATGATCAAGTCCGCTGATGGACGAGGAGCAGGACACGACCTACTCGGAGAAGGACCTATGGCCGGGATGCACGGTCGAGTCCTTGAGTGGACCAGGACCGGGATATGATCATGTCCTAAATGGACCAGGATGAAAATATGACCAAGTCCGGTGATGGACAGAAGTCAAGTTCAGGCGGTTTAGTCTTGTAGAGACTAAGACAATCATATGGCCAGCCGGGAAAGGCTGTGGCCTATACTCCTAATACATGGAGGCACTGAACCAAGGCCTTGGCCGGTTCAGGAACATAGTCCTTGCCCTTGGCCGGACTGATCATGGCCGAGATCTATATGATATAGGCCGAATTTGGGGAAACCATTTTGGGAATCTCTTAGTGGTGATTTATCATGAATTATCATGAATTTTAATTAGATTTTAGGAATTGAGTTGATGATGTCAAGTTTGACTGAATAGACTGATCATGATCAGAATCCATATGTTATGGGTCGATTCATTGGATTCCGATTATGGGAATCTCTTAGTGGGGAATTATCAGGAGTTTTCATGAATTTTAATTAATTTTTGGACCATGTTTGCTTGAGGTCGTTTTTGTAGCTGAAGACTTCGCAAAGGTACTTAGTCTGTGGGGTTGGTTGGCTGAATGACTAAGTACCAAGGGGGAAGGGTTTATACAGGTATAAGGAATATGTACGAGTAGACGGGAAGCTGGGGGAAGCTACCTCGCAGCTCGATCAGTTGGAAGAGATGGAACCTCAGGTGAAGTGATTCAGCCTAGCTAGCTGGATGAGCTAGCTTAACAGCTAAGCCAGCTGGGACCGATGAGCTAACAAGCTCCGTGGATGTGGCAAAAGTAAGATCTAGCAATTGGTTGCTTAGATCTAGATAGAATGGTTAGGGGAATGGAACCTCAGGACTTGTGTGACTTGGTTTAGGTAGGATCGACCTTTGAGCTAGCTGGTAGTTGAGTGTACTAACGATTAGCTGAGGTGATTCGACTGGACCAGTATTAGGTTGGAGTTAGTCCAATGGTTAAGTAGATAATATTCCGCTGTGCATAAGTTGAAAGGATCTAAGCTAGAGAATGACTAATATAGTCTTTAGCTAAGAGCTAAGTAAACCTTCGCCTTAAGGGCAAACTATAAAAGGAAAGGTTCAAAAATTAAGAGGTTCGGTCAGTGTGTGGACCGAGCGACGTGAGGCATCGACCGCGGCCTAGAAGGCCGGGTTCGGGTCTTACAAGTTTGTATCAGAGAATGCATGATTCTAGGATGGTTGGGTTGTGGTTGTTCACCCACACATCCGGACAAGTGGATGCTGATGGGGTTAATCCACCAGTTTCTGTTGCTGACTCAGTTGGAGAAGGTTAATAATGAATCTGGATTGCCTCTAAGTCAACTCGACCCTACTGAGGTTCGGGAGGAATGAGCTGAGCTGCAGCTGAAATAAGAACTAGAGGGGGAAGCTGAATCCTCTCATATTGGGTACCGGTCTGATCCGAACATTGTTGCAAGCGATGGAAGGACTAACCGGTGGATCAGACAGCTGCTCCGGCAGCCAGTGGTCGAGCTGTGCCAGTAGCTGAGGTGGTTGAGATTGATCCACAAGCTTGGCAGCTCGGAAAGTGGACTACCTGAGTGTGCTGGAGCACATAGCTCGGATGGGAACTAAGCATTTCTCAGGTAGTGTGGATCCTTTTGAGGCAGATGAGTGGAGGAGCTGATTGGTTTGTAACTTCAGCTCAACTCGCTGCTCAAAGTTATAGATCTATAACTGAAATTATTTCTGAAAACTGAGATGACTTGGAACCTTAGCTGTGGTGAGCCAAGTGAGAGTCAAGGTAAGATTGGGTTTTCATGCTTGTGAACGGGGAAGTTCCAAGATGAGCCGGCTTAGCCAAGATGCACTCTCCAAGGGCAAGACCCTGAAAACAGAATAGTTAGTTATCTAGTTGTTTGGAAGTAATAGACGGAATGGACGATGGACGCTATGCAAGATCTTTGTATGGGGGACCTGGACAAGGGAAGTAACATGGACCAGAGAGTGACTTAGGTTGAAAGAAACGTGCAGCACTCTCTTGGGGGTTAGTGTTATTCCTTGGTGGCCGTTCAAAAAAAGTGAGCATATGAAGTGTTCATGTTGGTCTAAGGGAGACGCTATACGGCTAGTACATGAGTGGGCTTGTGATCAGATGGATCAGCTTGGACTTTGTGTAAGCCAAGGTAGGATTCCTTAAGATTAAATGAATGGAATTGGTCAATTCCAAGAGCAACTGGAAAGACGATGTTAAGTACCTTAGGATAATGAGGTTTGAGGTATACTATAAACACTTTTGTGAATTGTAGGGATTGTTCACAAAAGTGTGGTGCTTTGGAGAATGCTATGGGACGTTTTCTAAATGTGTGATCAAACCAAAAATCCTACTCATCTAAGTACTTAATGATCGGTGGTATGGAAACACACATACTTTTCGATACTGGAGCTACACATAGTTTTGTTAGTCCGGGGATGCTCGGAAAGGGGTTGTTCAAGTTGGGAACAGGGAATTGTCCTGGGGTAGTGAACGCGGCCGGTTACAAGTTATGAGTTCACTAGGGGTGATTCAGGACATTCCAATGGTGATCCAAGACAGGGTCATGCCTGTGGATCTTGTGGTAGTTCCAGGTGGGAACGGGGCATTGTCCTGGGTAGTGAACGCGGCCGGTGTGCAAGTTATGAGTTCACTAGGGGTGATTCAGGACATCCCAGTGGTGATACAAGACAGGGTCATGCCTGTGGATCTTGTGGTAGTCCACCTAAAGAATCACGAGGTGATATTAGGTATGGACAGGCTTGGAAATAATCGGGCCACTCTTGACTGTCACCGGGAGCGTGTGCAGTTTGAGAGTGGGTGTGGATATCCGATCAGGTTCCAAGGTATACGTCCGATCTCTGGATGCTTGGTGGTGTCAGCAATCCATGTTGAGAGGATGCTGAGGAAGGGTTGTGAAGCTTATCTGGCCACAATCGCCACTAGGGAGGTCGTAGGGGGTGGTGACCCGGAGGGAATACCGCTGGTCCGAGAGTTCCATGATGTGTTAGGACTCATGGTAGAGTGAGCGGCCTAAAGATTGGAACATATTCGCTAGGATTTGGCTGGTGCATCGAGTGGATTGGAGATTGGTTAAATCTGCTGAGGCTGAAGTACATAGCATGTTCCTAGGGACTGGGAACGATCTAGTCATTGACTACAATCAAGGGAAGGATAAGAGTCTAAAGAAGACAACTTCCAAAGGAAAGACATAGACTTGGTGGATACTAGGACCGCAACCTAGAAAGTTGGGTCTGGTAACACAAGTCACTTATGGGAGCCATGTTCAGAAGGCAGATAAGACCACTTGATTCATATTCAAGAGTGTTCCGTCCAAGTGGGGGAGAATGTTGATATGCTGATCAAAGATGTGATCAGTGTGAAAAAAGAAGGAGGAAGGATGTAATGCGAGTTGGTTAGAGAGAACCCATTTGAGCATGTTCCATGTTCATGATGGAAAGAGTTCGGTTGGAACCTTTGTCATGAAACAAGATGTCAGAACCATTGGATTCGAGGGCGAATCCATCGTAAGTGGGGGAGACTTGTCATGTCCCCGATCCGGGAGTTGATCGTTAGGATCGTCCATGGGGATAGGAGACTCACTAATCAGGTCATGTGACCTAAACACAAGTGTGTCATGGCCTTGAAGTAAGGTCAAGGGATTCAAGAAGTTCAGACATAACCAAAACAAGGAAGAGGTAAGTTGAAGGAGCTGGACAAGTAATCCGGTAGCTGGATAAGATCCGGATGAAGCTCAACCAGCTAAGTGGAGCTTGGAGGTAGCTCTCTCAGGTTAGGTCAGCTCACTGGAGCTGGTGGACTAGCTCACCCAGCTGAGGCAGCTAGCAGTCAGCTCATCTCAGCTTGGAGTAGTGTTAGGTTCTTGGGCAGTTGGGCTAGGTCGGGTCACGGTTGGGTCAGTCGGTTGGGTCTTGTGGTCAGGCCATTGATACAATGGCTTGGAAAGTCCCTAGGCTCGGTCCAGGACCTTGGCAAAGGGTCTAGACTCCTCCAGGAACTGCTGGTGGACAGTTATAGGCGAAAGGGTGCAAGGAGAGGCAGTTATGGCCGAATGGATGCGATGGGACCAAAGGTGCCCATTCTCTTACCAAATGGTGTCCCCTTGGACAAGGCGGTTGGCCACGCCTTCTTCTATATATATGGGACCCTGGGCACGAAAATTGCCATCATTATTCATAGGAAACAGAGAGAAAACTCCAGAGAGACAAGAGGAGAAAGGGAAAGAGAGATCAGCCAATAACAAGGCTGATATTGCTTGTTTGGGGGAATCCGGTAAGGATGATTATTCAGTGAAGGCCGTGGGTTTTCAGGCACGACAGTGCATCCTTCTTTATCCACAAAACACACGCAAATAGCCAGGAGAGAATATAGAAGACTGGGATTCAATTCCAATGGCTGAGACAGTCTTGAAGGTAGATGTGTGTAGAAAGGCAGTTTCATGGGCAACAAAGGGGAAGCGATGCACGACCCTTGGGTGGTATTTGATCATGGATGAACACTTCCTAGGCTTCCTATGTGTTCTGAGAAAACACACAAATGGTAATGAGAGAAGGGAGAAGGCCGGACTCCACTCTCAAAGGCCAAGACAGCCCTGAAGGCGGATGCAGTGCAGAAACTGGTTTCATGGGAGTTCCATGGATGGGAACTTTGGTGCGACCCTTGATTGGATATTATCAATACTGGAGGTATGTGATAAGACTTGATGGAGGTGTACTCTGGAAGATCAAGGCCGCACTTGACAAGGGATGGCACAAGATCTACAGACATCATTGATAAGGTAACATGTTTATGATTCCTTTCTAGTTATATTGCTGTCTCTTGTAGTGTGATTAAGGCCAGGTATGGCAAGCCCATTGAAGATCATATATTGTGCTGCAAACTAAGGATCCAGGACCTTGAGATAAGGGGCGGATCATTGCTGATCTAACTCATCCATGTGGGATGATAGTTAGATGATATTCATTGGATAGTGATCCATGAAGGATCATGGATTGTGTTGGGTTTGATCATGGTGTGAACCATTGATCCGGCCCATTGAGGAGACACATGGGAGTCCTAGTATAAGGGGAACCAGGGGGAGTGCAAGGTTCAATTCATTTGGAACCAACAGAAACCAAAGGAGATGAGCAAGGCTAGTACTTGTGGGCATGGACCACAAGTATGGAGCCGGTGTGTTTATACAAGAAAGACCGTGTGTGATCTGATCATGGGAAAGGATAGACGACCTGATCCATAGATGATGGATCAAGGTGTCTGATCTGATTGATCAAGGATGCACCATGATCAGCCATCCATACTGCCTGAAAGGACCAAGAACAGTCCAGACTGGTCCATCGGGCCATTAAAAATCGTCCCACACGTACTGATAAGCTGATATGATCAGCCTTATCCCCACTGAATGGAAGGATTTAACTCAACGGACCATGGACTGTCCGGACTGGTCCCACCAGTACATGAAAAATGACCCATACGTACTGATAGGTTGATAAAATTAGCCATCTGTACTGCCTGGATGGACCAAGGACTCTCCAGATAGGTCCATGAGGCCATGAAAAATCAATGAGTTGAATTTGAGACAAAGAAGGTGGATGGAATTTGTGGATGATTATGATCTTGAGATTGCTTACCATCCCGGTAAAGCAAACTTGGTGGCCGATGCCTTGAGCCGTAGAAGGGTTGAGGTCTCAGCTGAAAGGGAGGCAGAGGTGCTTGAAGGGATAGTCCGGACATTGCACCTGAACACATTGGCCAGCGAGGATGAGCCATTGGGTTTTGAGGCAGTGAAACATGCTGATCTTCTTTCCAGGATTAAGAAAGCACAAGGCTTGGATGAGAACCTTCAGAAGGTTGCTCTGAATGATAAGACGGAGTACCAGGTTGCACAAGATGTAACAATCTTGGTCCATGGGAGGATCAGTGTTCCAAATGTAAGGGGACTTAAGGAGGAGATTATGGGCCAGTCTCATAAGTCTAAGTTCTCTGTGCATCCTGGACTGAACAAGATAAACAAGGACATCAAGAGGTATTACCATTGGGTCTGTATGAAGACTGACGTGGCCGAATGGGTGGCTAAGTGTCCTACTTTCCAACTCGTCAAGGCAGAGCATCAAGTACCCAGTGGGTTACTTCAGAATCTACCTATTCCAGAATGGAAGTGGGATCATATCACCATGGATTTTGTGTCTG